>ML462246.1:43091-59217 GCA_005239535.1 Nicotiana rustica
ACCGCGGACCGCGGTGGTGGGTTCAGAGAATTGACCCCTCGGACCTGCAACTACTACATTTTAGCCTAAGGACATCCCGGGACCTACCCGTAACCCACCCGAGCCCTCGGAACTTCAAACCGAGCATTCCAACAAGTCCCAAATAATCCCACGGACTTGCCCGAGCCTTCATAACACCCAAAACAACGCTAAAACTCATAATCAAACCTCAAAACCCCTCGAATCAAACTTAAGAACTTTAAGTTCTTGAATTCGCTAACAATGCGCCAAACTGACCTATACTACACGAAATGACACCAAATTTTACAAGCAAGTCATATTCGACATTACGGACCTGCACAAACATCTGGAATTGCATTCCGACCCCGCTATCAAAATTTCCACTTCCGGTCAGATTCTTCAAAAACTTTCAAATTTCTATCTTTAGCCAAATGACTTCAAAATGACCTCCGGACATCCGAATTCACTTCCGATCGCGCTCCCAACTCTAGAATCACCACACGGAGCTATTCCCGGACTTGGAATCCCAAACGGATGTCTATAATAGTGAAACTCCTTCCAACCCAAACTCATAATTTTTTTTTCTAAAATGCTATCTTCCGCAATATACGCCGAAACGCTCCCGGATCATCCAAAACCCGATCCGGACATACGCCCAAGTCCGAAATCATAATACGAACCCATTGGAACCTTCAAATCCTGATTCCAAGGTTGTTTACTCCAAATTCTAATCTTAGTCGATTCTCCCAACTTAAGGCTTCCAAAATGAGAATTTTTATTCCGATTTAACTCTGAACTTCCCGAATTTCAACTCCGACCATACGCATAAGTCAAAATACCTAAAATTAAGTTGTTCATGACCTCTAACTGCAGAACAACGTGCTAGAGCTTAAAACGACCGGTCGGGTCGTTACATTCTCCCCCACTTAAATAGACGTTCATCCTCGAACGTGCCAAGATCCACCCTGGAGTTATCTGAAATCACTGTTTAACACATGATGCACCTGCCTGTGCGGCCACAACCCAGTTGAACACATAAGATTGATAAAATATGAAGATACCCTCCTTTATCCCTACCGCAAGTTCCGAACTCAATTCCAACACCGGAAATTCTCTGCGAGGCCTGGTCTAACATATGAACACCGTATCAGCTACCACACAAGGTACCAGAACATAACTGCATACCTTTGTTGAATCAGCACCGCACACCGCATAATCCATCATCTAACCACAATGACGCTCCCTGAACCTTAATAACCAAAATTCTACAAATCTGATGCTCCCAATGCACCTTATTATATTTATACATCCTGCTATAATGTTGGCAATACCACCACAACAGAGGAGATGTGTAGAAATTTCTAACCAACTGCAGAGCTAACCAAACATTTAATCTTAACTAAAATCATCATCTTATTACGAACCGAATAATGGTAATTATGTGATGACCCGACTGGTCATTTCAGGAATTTAAGCTTTATTCAGTGGTGTAAAGTCATATACAGCTTCACGTTGTGTATATCGACCTCTGTGCATGGTTAGATTCAGTTACCGGATAATCCGGAGTCGAATTGGGAGAAAGATTTCAGTTTTAGAAGCTTAAGTGATTAAAGTTGACCGGAGGTTTGACATTTGTGCAAACAGCATCGGAATGAGTTTTGGTTAATGTCAACAGCTTCATATGATGATTTTGGACTTAGGCGCGTGTCCGAAATCGGATTTAGAGGTCCGTAGAGTGATTTGAGGTAATTTGGCAAAAGTTAGTATTTCAGCGATTTCGACTGATTGGTGAAATTTTGATATCGGGTTTGGAATGGAAATCCGAGAGTGGATGTAGGTCCGTTGTGTCATTTGTGACTTGCCTAAATAATTTCACGTCATTCCAGGTTGAATTGATAGGTTTCGATGCAAGTCTTGATATTTGAAGTTTTGAAAATTCCTAAGTTTGATTTTTGGTTTGATTCATTGTTTTAGTGTTGTTTCATGTGTCTTGAGCGAGTCCGTGTTAGGTTATGTGAATTGTGTGTGTTGTTGGACGGGGGCCTCGACCGTGTTTCGGATGGGTGTCGGGTCCTTTTTCTTTAGTTTTGAACTGCTGAAAACCTGCTCTGGTTTCCTTCAATGCGATTGCATAGAAGTCATTGCGAACAAATAGAGTAACTTGACCTGCCCAGTTGTTGCCTTGTATGCGATCGCAGCATTTGTTCTTCAATCGCAGAAGCCCCTCCTTTCCTCTTCCGCGATCACATAATCTAGTCCGCGTTCGCATAGGCCTACATTTTTTTGGGGAAACAGATAAATTCCTTCTCTCTGATAGCCTTCTCCTTTCCGTGATCACATAGTGGAAAATGGGACACTAACATTTTTTCCTCTCTGCGATCGCATAGCACTCATTTTGCCAACAAAAGTTTCTTCTATGCGATCGCACACATGTGTTCGCGATCGCAGATCACAATTAACTGGGTAGATAGTTTATAATTCCAAAAATCGGGGTTTCACCATTTTTAACACATTTTGAGTTCTAGATCTCGATTTTGGGAAATTCTTCGAAGGTGTTTCACACAAATCAAATGGGTAAGTGTTCTTCCACTATAATTAATTATATTCATGAATTAGTTCTTATTTTTATCATTTAATTGGTGTTTTGGGTTGAGGTAATTATGAGTTTTGAAAGAAAACTTCAAAAAAGGAGAATTCATGATTTGGAAGACAAAATAACATCGAACTTTTATAAATTTAGTATGGGTGAACCCGTATCGGAATGGGTAATCGGAATTTTTAAATTTGTCGAGTTCCAAGGTACGGGCCCAGGGGTCGACTTTTGTGTCGATTTTTATAAATTAGTAAAGATTGAACTTTATTATTCGGAATCATTCCTTATACGTGTTATGTGTATTTTGAAGTTGTTTTAGTTGATTTTGAGCCGTCTGGAGGTCTTTCCGCCCGAGAAGTTCACTTTTGAGTATCCAGTTGTCGTCTTTGAGGTAAGTATCTTGCCTAACTTTATGTGGGGGAATTACCCCATAGGATTGAGACTTCTTTGTTGATTGTAGTCCGTGTATACGAAGTGACGAGCGCGTACACGGACTTATTTGCTAATAGATTGCCCTTTTAGGATTCGTAGGTTCTTATGTTATCTATGTATGGACGTAATTGTTACATTTGAATCCTTGGTTGTTAATTTCATTATTTTCTGCTTAAATTAGAATTACTTTCTTTTGGATTCCTTCGTTGGCTAGTTGATCTTAATTGACTTTACTGAATATTTTACCGCTCTTATCTTTATGCCATATTTTCCTTCTAAAACTGTCAAATCAACTTATTTAGTATTGCCTAGCTTTATTGTTGTCTAGCCGTAGTTAGAGCATCCCTTCGTTGGAGTCAAGCATGCTCGTGAGTCTTACCTTGTGATCTATATGACTTTTATCTTATGTGTTTCTTGGGTCAGCTGATAAACATTTATGTCGTGGGTGTTTCCTTGATGTTGCCTATTTCTGGACCTCCGTTTAAGTTGAGTTCTTCCGTAAAATTAATTGCTTAGACGAGATTGATTATAGTTGTTTTCCCTTGCCGGGATTGTATTATTTTCATTGTGACTCCCTTGCCGGGATGGTGTGTTTTCTATCATTGTTTGTGTTGTTATGATGTTGTTTGCATTGTTGGATTCCCTTTCTTGGACGTTGTGATTTACGGTACCTACTAATGATTTTCTTCGTCGATTGTTGATTATTTAATTATTTATTTATGCACGAGGGGACATTCTGTGTCTAGTGTTTATTTATTTATTTATGCACGAGGGGACATTCTGTGCCGAGTGATCATGAGGTTATGCACGAGGAGACATCCTGTGCCGAGTGTTTATTTATTTATTTATGCACGAGGGGACATTCTGTGTCAAGTGATTGTGAGGTTATGCACGAGGGAACATTCCGTGCCAAGTGATTATTTAATTGTTTATGCACGAGGGAATATTATGTGCGGAGTAATTGTGAGGTTATGCACGAGGGGACATTTTATGCCGAGTGATTATTATATATTTATGCACGATGGGACATTTCGTGCCGAGTGACTGTGAGGTTATGCACGAGGGTACATGCCGTGTACTTGTCTTTGCATTGTACTTTTATGTGTTCTTGTTTGATATTTACCTCATTTGTTTAAGACTTCATATTTCGTTGTTTAAATCCGGATATTCGCATTGATCGCTTAATACAATTATTGACAAGATAAGTTTTGAGTACGGACTGGGTTTCGACAGATTTACCTTGAGGAGATTATGATTACGAGATTTTACCGAAAAGTATTATTGAAAAGTAATGGTTTTCGAAATAATTATATCTGATGGCTTTTACATCGAAAATATATTTGAAAAGCACTAGTCTTGCATAAAATCATACTTGGAAGTCTTTATTTAGAAAGTATCTTTGGAAACTTCGTATTTTGAAAGAAAACTATGTTTTACGTAATTCTCTCTAGTACATATACTTATATATATATATTGGAGAAAGTATTTTTTCACATGAAGTCTTTCCATATTAAAATGATTTTTCTTGCAAAGCTTTTCATATGATCTGTTGCTTAAGGGTATCCACCAGTTTAAGGAATTTAATGGCTAAGGCTCGATGGGATTTAATAAACATAGAGTTGAGTTGTGGGGTTCTCTAGTGCATTCTGTATTCTTATGGTTTGGCTTGTTTCCGATGTCCACCTTTTTGTCGATTTTGTGCTATTTCGTGGATATTTGTTTCTGTAATTTCCTTCCGCATTATATCGTCATTGTTGTAAATTACTCTGTGAAGTCTTAGGTAGATGTAGTGTACGGTTATTTCTGTATTTATGTCAGTATATCTTGTTAGACCAGTGGTGTCTTGACTAGTCCTCATCACTACTCCACCAAGGTTAGTCTTGATACTTACTGGGCACCGTTGTGGTGTGCTCACCCTACGCTTCTGCACATTTTTGTGTGCAGATCTAGGTATATACATTGTTAGTAGCTGAGTGGATGATTGCTGAGGAGACTGAAGGTAACGTGTTGTTGCGTTCACAGGCTTCAGAGTCACCTTCATAGTATTATTATTCATATACTGTTATATTTATTTCCAAGCAGTTGTATTTAGAAGCCGTAGGAGATTCATAGAGCTTATGACTTGTATTACCGGGTTTTGGGGAAATAATGTAAATTCTGTCAAGAATTCTATATCGAGACTGTTGGTTTTTCCTTTTAATATTGTTGTTATCCTGTAACTGTTAGGCTTACCTAGTCCCTAAGACTAGGTGCTATCACGATACCCAACAGAGGGAAATTTGGGTCGTTGACAAGTTGGTATCAGAGATCTAGGTTCATGGATGCTACGAGTAATAAGTGAGTTTTGTAGAGTCTTGCGCATCGGTACGGAGACGTCTGTACTTATCTTCGAGAGGCAACAAAACTATTAGGATGATTTTACTTCCTTCATTCCTATCGTGCGAGTTCATTGATCTTGAAGTTTGAAATTTACGTTCCATTCTCTCACTGATGGTGAGGACATGAACTGCGACTCTTGATGATGTTACCCCAAAACAAATGTTGCAAAGATCAGAGACAGAGGCGACGAGGAACACGTGCCGCAGTTAAAGATGTCTACCAGAACTACCGTTGAAGAGCCGTTGGTAGCTCCAGTTGGGGGACATGCATTGGGGGTGCCTGATGTTACCCCGAACGTCAAGAGACCGGGGTGTAGTTTTTAGTATAATTGGTATAATGACTCAAGCGATATTGATTCTAGTGTACCAGTTGCTTCACATATCAGGGGAGGAGTTTAGAGTCCCATCGCCTACACTCCAGAGCAGCAAGATCACATTGGTTAGGTTCCAGTTAGTATGCAAGCGCGACATGTGGTTTTAGTTCAACCCGTGGTTAGGGCAGTAGCATCGGAGGAAGAATACCTTGGACTTCAGAGGTATAGAAGTTCTACCCTTCTATCTTTCAGTAGATTGGCAGCGGATGGGGCCCAGGGTTTCATGGACAAATGTCACAATATTCTTCGTACTTCGGGCATTATGGAGACGAGCGGGATTGCTTTTGTCTTGTCTCAGGTTCAGAGTAGTGGATTGATCAGTGGTGGCGGCATATGAGTTAGGGTAACCTGGCCGAGTTAGATTCACTAGCATGGATTTAGTTTTCGGAGATGTTTTGAGGGAGGTTGCACCTCAGTTTTTTCGAAATGTTCGGTGCGTGCAGTTTGGGCAGTTTCGTTAGGGCACTATATCAGTATTGTAGCGCTATGTCAGATTTAGTGAGTTGGCCAGATATGCACCTCATTGGGTTGCATTAGTTAGGAGACGAGTCCGTAGAGTCATTGAGGGATTCATACAGGATATGTAGTTTAGTAGGACTCAAGAATTAGAGTAGGATGCCTCGTATCAGCAGGCAGTAGGGATCACTCGCCGGTTAGGGAGCATGGGAGACCGGGAGCGAGAGGACAAACGAGGTCAGGAAAGAGAGTTCAGATAGGCGAGAAGGCCTCGTATACAGGAGTAATCTACTGGTCCTTATTATGGTACCAAGGTGCATCATGGTAGAGAATTTTAGGTCAACCAGTTCAATTTGCATTACCAGCTTCGCATGGGGGCTTTTCAGGTACTCATGGGTCTTAGAGGATCCGTATTGTGTGATTTCCGCAACCACGTCGGTAGAGAGATTATTTTCAGTATGGAGTTGTTAGTCACAGGGTGGGAGATTGTTCCAGGGTTCAGGTAAGTGCGCTATGGCAGGTATTCAGATGAGTAGAAGGGAGCCCAAGAGGGGGAGGCTCGACCTGTTGATGTATTTCATATAGTAGGTTGGAGGCCGTTGTGCCAGGAACCAATTGTGTTTCACCATAGTTCTGTTGATCGGAACGAGTTTCCCTTATTTGTTGCTTCATTTATGAGTGAGTTTCATGTTTTGCACTCTGTTTTTGTGTTTGCTCCTGTTGGGAGATTCTATGAGTAGTAGCCCATGTCTATCATTGTCTCATTCACCCTTGCTAGTGGTGAAACTAGAGGTGAGTCCTTTTTCATTATGGTGAGCCTTATATGATTTTACATGAGTATTTTGTTTACAAGCTGTGATTTGATATTCCATCGAGATGTGAGTTCAGTCAGTATTATGTCCTTTATCAGCTGAGATGAGTTAATGGGGAAATTTCTATTGGTATGATATGTTTTCGGTATGTGATTCCGAGTTGAGGGTGAGGTCCTCGTGATATTTGTGATTCGATATTTTTAGACCGGGTTTAGTACCGTGGTGGAAATTTTATCAGGATGGTATCCTTGTTATATGTTCATACACTTTGCTTTTTCCTTGTTATATTGCTTTTGGTAAGTTAGTATTGATAAAGAGTTTTGCCTATGGGATTTTGTTTGATAGATCCTTTATATGCTTCTATTTTCATATTCAGTCATTTCATTATGTGTTTCCTTAGTTTAGTTTATGAGATGGTTCCCGATTGTGTTAGTTGTGGCTTGGTGATTCAGGTGTATAATAATGAAGTCTTCGTGCTCATTGCATCATTATCAGTATTATGGGGGTTTGGAAATAGAGTTCTTCAATATGTGGGGCCAATTGACAATGTTGCATTGATTTCGGGCAGCTATTGTGATCAAAAGTGCTATTTGAGCCTATCTGTGATGAGATATATTGTGTGGTCGTGCCTTGTGGGTGTAGACTTGGGTTAATGCAGCTGGTTGAGACTAATGTCGGATATGGATTTAGAATCGGATCTTTTGAGAAATTAGT
The DNA here is from genome assembly GCA_005239535.1 of Nicotiana rustica. Taxonomy (NCBI): domain Eukaryota; kingdom Viridiplantae; phylum Streptophyta; class Magnoliopsida; order Solanales; family Solanaceae; genus Nicotiana; species Nicotiana rustica. The sequence goes on from ML462246.1 coordinate 50,851, forward strand.
AGAAGTTAAGAAATTGAGGTATGAGGCTGATCAGTGGTGATGTGAAGGCTATATTGCAGCTATGATTATTTCGTCAGGCTTTTGTGGGTTTGGGTGACGTGGGATCACCCGCGGTTATGTGTTAGAAGTGTACAATCAGTGAGTGGAAGAGTTCAAGGTAAATCTTGGCACGTTCAAGGATGAACGTTTGTTTAAGAGGGGGAGAATGTGACGTCCTGACTGATCGTTTCGGGAATTTAAGATCTGTTCGGTGGTGTAAAGTCATAAAAAGCTTCACGTTGTGTATATCGACATGTGTGCATGGTTAGATTCAGTTACCGGATAATCCGGAGTTGAATTGGAGAAAGATTTCAGTTTTAGAAGCTTAAGTGATGAAAGTAGACTGGAGGTTTGACTTTTGTGCAAACGGCCTCGGAATGAGTTTTGGTTAATGTCAACAGCTTCGTATGATATATTGGACTTAGGCTCATGTCCAGAATTGAATTTGGAGGTCCGTAGAGTGATTTGAGGTAATTTGGCGAAAGTTAGTATTTCGGCGATTTCGGCCGATAGGTGAAATTTTGATATCGGGTTCGGAATGGAATTCCAAGAGTGGCTGTAGGTAAGTTGTGTCATTTGTGACTTGCCTGCAAAATTTCACATCATTCCGGGTTGAATTGATAGGTTTCGATGCAAGTCTTGATATTTGAAATTTTTAAAATTCTTAAGTTTGATTTTTGGTTTGATTCATTGTTTTAGTCTTGTTTTATGTGTTTTGAAACCTTGAGCGAGTCCGTGTTAGGTTATGTGACTTGTGTGTGTGGTTGGGCGGGGTCCCGGGGGCCTCGGGCGTGTTTCGGATGGGTGTCAGGTCCTTTTTCCTTAATTTTGAACTGCTGAAAACTTGCTCTGGTTTCCTTCTATGCGATCGCATAGAAGACATTGCGATCGCATAGAGTAACTTGACCTGCCCAGTTGTTGCCTTGTATGCGATCGCACCATTTGTTCTGCAGTCGTAGAAGCCCCTGCTTTCCTCTTCCGCGATCGCAAGATCTAGTCCGCGTTCGCATAGGCCCTTATTTTTTTAGGGCACTAGATAAATTCCTTCTCTGTGATATTCTTCTCCTTTCTGCGATCACATAGTGGAAGATGGGACTCTAACTTTTTTTTCTTCTCTGCGATCGCATAGCACTCATTTGGCCAACAACAATTTTTTCTATGCGATCGCACCCTTGTGTTCGCGATCGCAGTGCACAATTAACTGGGCAGACAGTTTATAATTCTAAAAATCGAGGTTTCACCATTTATAACACATTTTGAGTTCTAGAGCTCGGTTTTCGGCGATTCTTCGAAGGTGTTTCACACAAATCAAATGCGTAAGTGTTCTTCCACTATAATTAATTATATTTCATGAATTAGTTCTTATTTTTATCATTTAATTGGTGTTTTGGGTTGAGGTAATTGTGGGTTTTGAAAGAAAACTTCAAAAAAAGGAGAATTCGTGATTTGAAATACCAAATAACATCGGAATTTTATAAATTTAGTATGGGTGAACGCGTATCGAAATAGGTATTCGGATTTTGTAAAATTTGTCGGGTTCCGACGTACGGGCCCAGGGGTCGACTTTTGTGTCAATTTTTATAAATTAGTAAAGATTGAACTTTATTAATCGGAATCATTCATTATACGTGTTATATGTATTTTGAAGTTGTTTTAGTTGATTTTGAGCCATACGGAGGTCTTTCCACCCGAGACGTTAACTTTTGAGTATCCGATTGTCATCTTTGAGGTAAGTATCTTGCCTAACCTTGTGTGGGGGAACTACCCCTTAGGATTGAGTCTTCTTTGTTGATTGTAGTCCGTGTATACGAAGTGACGAGTGCATACTCGGAATTATTTTCTAATAGATTTCCCATTTAAGATTTGTAGGTTCTTATGTTATCTGTGTATGGACGTAATTGTTACATTTGAATCCTTGGTTGTTAATTTCATTATTTTCTTCTTAAATTAGAATTACTTGCTTTTGGATTCCTTCGTTGGCTAGTTGATCTTAATTGACTTTACTGAATATTTTACCGCTCTTATCTTCATGCCATATTGGCTTTCTAAAACTGTCAAATCAACTCATTTAGTATTACCTAGCTTTATAGTTGTCTAGTCGTAGTTAGAGCATCCGTTCGTTGGAGTCAAGCATGCCCGTGAGTCTTACCTTTTGATCTATATGACTTTTCTCTTATGTGCTTCTTGGGTCAGCTGATAAACATTTATGTCGTGGGTGTTTCTTTAATGTTGCCTATTTATGGACCTTCGTTGAAGTTGAGTTCTTTCGTAAAATTAATTGCTTAGACGACAGTGGTTATAGTTGTTTTCCCTTGCCGGGATTGTATTGTTTTCCTTGTGACTCCCTTGCCGGGATGGTGTGTTTTCTATCATTGTTTGTGCTGTTATGATGTTGTTTGCATTGGGATTCCCTAGCTGGGACGTTGATTATTTATTTATTTATGCACGAGGGGAGATTCCGTATCGAGTGTTTATTTATTTATTTATGCACGAGGGGACATTCTGTGATGAGTGATCGTGAGGTTATGCACGATGGGACATTCCGTGCTGAGTGTTTATTTAGAGATTTATGCACAAGGGGACATTCTGTGCCGAGTGATCGTGTGGTTATGCAGGAGGGGACATTCCGTGCTGAGTGTTTATTTATTTATTTATGCACGAGGGGATATTCTGTGCCGATTGATTGTGAGGTTATGTTTGACGACCCAAAAAAGGGGTAATCGTATGTGCATCTAATTTTGACTGTGTTCTAAGGCACCGAAAGCCTCCATTAATCTCACCTCGATGTGAGTGCGCAGCCCGGGTGCATAGCCGGCGAGCCTTTATGTGAAAACTTGATTAAAAGTTAAATTTTTATAATTAATTATTGACTTTGGTCAACATTTTTGGTAAACGGATCCGGATCCGTGATCCGACGGTCCCGTAAGGTCCGTAGGAAAATATGGGACTTGGGCGTATGCCCGGAATCGAATTTCGAGGACCCAAGTCAGAGAAATGAATTTTAAAAAAAAAATTATTTTACGAAAATATTAAAGGCTTATCAAAATGAACCTTGATGTGAAATATGTGCTGCCGAGCCCGTATTAGGATTTTAAAGTCTGTAACAGGTTCAATATGTGTTATGTAAGTTAGCTGCGAAATTTTGTAAGAAACAGACTTGATTTGATTGGTTTCGGATCAAAATGAGGAAAAATGGGAGTTAATGAAGTTTTGAGGTTTTTAAAGAATTTGAAATTTGGCTTGAAAGGTGATTTTATGTTCCCGAGGTCTGAATGAAATTCCGAGACCGGGAATAGTTCTGTTATGTCATTTATAACTTGTCGGCAAAATTTGAAGTCATTCCGGGTAGTTTAGGCTGGTTCGGCACATTGAAGTGGATTCTAGAATTTCAAGTTCAAGTTTTGATTCAATTTGGATTTGGGGTTGAATATTGAGTTTCGTTGTTGTTTTTCATGTCCCGGGGGTTCGAGGGTGTCCGTATCATGAATACAGACTTGTTGGTATATTTGGACAGGGGCTTGGGTGGGCCCAGGTGCTTCCCGGACCCCGCACAGGGCCAAAAACTAGCAAAAACCAACTGCTGGTATGGCTGCTTCTGGTATGACCGCACTTGCGGTCTCCCAGTCGCAGGTGCGTCCCCCATCGCAGGCGCGACCCTTCTTTCGCAGGAGCGGGACCGCTGGCGTGGACTCCTTCTCTGCAGGCGCGATGCCAGGTTCCCAATCCCTTTTCCGCAGGGGCGGTGATTTTCTCGCAGGTGTGCGACCGCACCTGCGGTCCCAAGATCGCAGGTGCGGAAATCACTGTTGCCAGCTCCTTTTACATGTCCAAATTACGGGTTTCCTTCATTTTTACCCACCATCAACTTCCATTGGAGAGCATCCAAGTTTGGGAAGCACCTCCCACGACCACCCACTGTAAGAGGTAAGTTAAACCCCATAATCTTCTAGCTTTAACATTAATTCCTAGTTAAATTCACTACTAAATCATCTAAAAATCATATAATAAGGTAGTAATTTTAGGGTTCTTGAGGATTTTGCAATTTTCCTTTTTAGGCCATGAATTCTAGTAGAAATCACACCTTAGTGATCCTTAGGCTATGAGTGAGTGATCCCTTCGAGAATTTTCGGAATGCGATCATGAGAGACCGGGGTTGGAAATTGGGAATTCGTCAAGAATAGCGATTTTATTGAATAACTAGGATAATTTCTCACATTGTGCATGCATTGATCTAATTTCACACCTTTTGACTAGTTGCGAGTCCTCGGGTATAGAGTTCGGAGTTATGAGCGCAAATGTGGTCCGAGGGGTAGATTCGACACGAGGTGAGTCTCCTTTCTAACTTTGTAAGAGGGAACTGTCCCCATAGGTATTCTTTGTGTTGTATGTAATTATTTTGGGGGTTACGTGCGTACCGCGTGACGAGAGTCTGTACGTAGCGACTACATGTGTTTTATCCGGGTAGTCTAGGACCACAACATGCCTTGTATTCTGCCTTGGAATGACTGCCATGTTATAAATTCCTGTTCGATCTATCATTGTTATCCTTCAGTATTTCATTGGTTAAATATTTGGAAAGGTTTGTTAGGTGAAGTAAACTTAATGTTTTGTGTGTGCATGTTGTCGCTTTGCCATTTACATTCCGCGAGCAATGCGTAAATCTTCCTTCATTCCTAGGGTAATGGGTCGTACGCCACGACGGATTCTATAGTGCACTCTTGGTATGGACCGGTCGATCCCCGATAGTGCACGGGGATGTAGTTATGAATGAACTCTTGGTTCGGGTAGGTCGATCCCCGGCAGTGCATGGACGAAGTTACACTATGATATGATTACATTGATAGACGCACTCTTGGTACGGGCCGGTCAATCCCCGGCTATGCGTAGGCAGGATTACTATTGAGCGTGCACTCTTGGTACGGGCCGGTCGATCCCCAGCAGTGCATAGCCATGCTTCACTATGATATGATATGATGACATTGATAGACGCACTATTGGTACGGGCCGGTCGATCCCCGGCAGTGCGTAGGCATGACTACTGGTAAGCATGCACTTTTGGTATGGGCCGGTCGATCCCCGACAGTGCATAACTATTCTTCCTTATGACTCTAGCCGGTTGTATTGTCCTTGTGTGCGCATGACTAATTGGTGTTGTTTCCTGATTTATGATTTTGGGAAGTATTTGGGAGAAGAGAAAGTGGAAATTGTCATTTGCTTTCAGTACTTACCTAAAAACAACCTTGTGTTCATTTCATTGTGATATATTGCTTACATGTCTACTGTTTTACCTTATATTCTGCTTTATGTTAATTGCTGGACCTTAGTGAGTATCGAGTCGACCTCTCATCACTACTTCTTCGAGATTAGACGGGATACTCACTGGGTACATATTTATTTATGTACTCATGCTGCACTTTCTTTTCTTTTTTGTACTTGACTGAATAGGTCCGGAGGTGGGTACGTCTGATTTTCAGGCTGGTGCTAGTTATCGATAGCATGGCCATACTTCACGGTGAGCTGCTTTCCTGGCGACTTCCTACCAGCACCCTGGAGTTTCTTTTGTTATGCTCTTTGACTATTTCATTCAGACTGAGACCCTGTATAAATATGTTGTCGTCATTGTATATTCAGTAGTTGCCCGTGAACTAGTTCCTGGCACATATGCGGTATATATTGTCTTGGGGTTTTGGGATGTATGTCTATTTGTATGTTTTATTTCATCCTTGTATCTTCTACGATTTTACCTTCACTCAAGGCTAGTATCATGTTAGTTGCTATAAACTGGTAATCTTAGACTTGTTTAATTAGAGGGGAAGAGTATCACTTAGTGAAACTTATATCGGCTTGCCTAACTCCGTTGTTGGGCGCCATCGCGGCTTGAATTAGGATTTGGTCGTGACATTATGCACGAGGAGACATTTCGTGCCGAGTGATTATTATTTATTTATGCACGATGGGACATTCCGTGCCGAGTGATTATGAGGTTATGCACGAGGGGACATGCCGTGTACTTGTCTTTGCATTATACTTTTCCCTGTTCTTGTTTGATAGTTACCTCATTTGTTTAAGAGTACATATTTCGTTGTTTAAATCCGGATATTCACATTGATCTCTTACTACATTTATTGACAAGATAGGTTTTGAGTACGGACTGGGTTCCGGCAGATTTACCTTGAGGAGATTATGATTACGAGATTTTACCGAAAAGTATTACTGAAAAGTAATGGTTTTCGAAATGATTATATCTAAAGGCTTTTACATCAAAAATATATTTTAAAAGCACTAGTCTTGCATAAAATCATACTTGGAAGTCTTTATTTGGAAAGTATCTTTGGAAACTTCGTATTTTGAAAGAAAACTATGTTTTACATAATTCTCTCTAGTACATATACTTATATATATATTGGAGAAAGTATGTTTTCACAGGAAATCTTTCCATATTAAAATGATTTTTCTTGCAAAGCTTTTCATATGATCTGTTGTTTAAGGGTTTCCACCAGTTTAGGAAATTTAATGGCTAAAGCTCGATTTGATTTAATAAACATAGAGTTGAGTTGTGGGGTTCTCTAGTGCATTGTGTTTTCTTATGGTTTGGCTTGTTTTCGATGTCCACCTTTCTGTGTATTTTGTGCTGTTTTGTGGTTATTTTTGTTCTGTAATTTCCTTCTGCATTATATCGTCATTATTGTAAATTACTCTGTGAAGTCTTAGGTAGATGTAGTGTACGATTATTTCTGTATTTATGTCAGTTTACCTTGTTAGACCAGTGGTGTCTTGACTAGTCCTCGTCACTACTCCACCGAGGTTAGTCTTGATACTTACTGGGCACCGTTGTGGTGTGCTCAGACTACACTTCTGCATATTTTTGTGTGCAGATCCAGGTATATACATTGTTAGTAGCTGAGTGGATGACTCTTGAGGAGATTCAAGGTAACCTGTTGTTGCGTTCATAGGCTTCAGAGTCACCTTCATTGTATTATTATTCATACACTGTTGTATTTATTTCCAAACAGTTGTATTTAGAAGCCGTAGGAGATTCATAGAGCTTATGACTTGTATTACCGGGTTTTGGGGAAATAATGTAAATTCTATCAAGAATTCTATATCGAGACTGTTGGTTTTTCCTTTTAATATTGTTGTTATCCTGTACCTGTTAGGCTTACCTAGTCCCTAAGACTAAGTGCTATCACGATACCCAACAGAGGGAAATTTGGGTCGTGACAAATTGTCTTTGTGATATACTCCACATAATCTTATCGCACAGATTCCTGATCCATAAATCTCGTCTCAGCAAGTGTGAACTGATCAGTCAACAAATCACCCCCAGACATGACCATCAGTCTCACACGATGCCACAACGCTGTCACGACCCGAAATCCCACCTTTCAGATCGTGATTGCGTCTAACGTTGAACCAGCTAGACAAGCCAACGTATACCACACATTAATACTTTTAAATCAATTCAACAGTAGTAAATTTAATACCCTTCAGAATCTTGACTTAAATATCCAACATACTTTATAACTTTAACAACGAAAAGGTAACAATACTCTGTAAATGCGTAATGACATACTAAAGATAACAACATCGCATAATCCAAAAATCGGGGTGTCACAACCTCACGGACTATCTAAACTGAGTGCTAAATACAGAGTCTGAAAAGAAATATATAATTGTCTTGAAACGAGGAAAAAAGTAAGACAATAAGGGATCCAAATGCAGGAGAGACACCAAGGCCCACGAACGCCAGCGGGTTTACCTTGAAGCTCTGAGTGGACTGAAGGTGACTCCCTCAATGCGGTCCAGTGGGTCCGGATGCGGGATCTGCACAACATTAAGAAGTGCTGTGTAGCATCAGTACAACCGATCCCATATACTGAATAAGTGTAGAGCCTAACCTCGGCCGAAGTAGCGACAAGGCTAGACTTGACAATAACGATAACATGTCCTATTCTACAGCAGGTAAGAGGGATAATACAAGACAAGAGATAAGAAGACAAGTAAGGGATACGGGAGCAATAAAGGGGAACAAGTGAAATGAAGCAGTCAAATTGACAGATAGAAGTAAACAAGGGAGGCAATCCAGCACAATAGCCAATGAAACAAGTATAGGTACCAAAAATGTAAACAATGGCACGACATCACCCTTCGTGTTTTTTACTCTCTTCCTCACAATGCAATGTAATCAAATATCATGGCACGACATCACCCTTCGTGCTTTTACTCTCTTCCTCACAATGCAATGTACAATGTACCATGGCACGACATTAACCTTCGTGCTTATAATCAATAAAAGTCATGGCACGACATTAACCTTCGTGCTTATAA
>ML462246.1:68078-89247 GCA_005239535.1 Nicotiana rustica
ACCAAAGTTAAGACCAATTCCACATGAGTTTCACTGTGAAATAGCCTTAAAGTAATTTGTTTCACCATATTATATACTATTTCCACATCAAACACCTCATCTATAAACACCCAAATTTTGTTAGAGACATTGGCAATGGCCTGGGCAAATCCAATTCTCCTTCGATACTTCTCCAATTTACTAGCTTGTTTCATTGGTTCCATGAGTCCAATGAACTCAAAGTGGGGCTGCCTATTCATTGTTAATAACCTCTCAAAGGCTTGCATAGTATTTACTGACCTATTGTTCCATATTAGAGCATCCATTAATGTTTGGTAGATTTTGAGAGAAACCTTCTAGTTTGCACTCCAGTCGTAAGTACAATAGCTACATCCTTCACTGGTTCTTTCACCACCTTCTTCCTCCCCTTGGCTCCTGATTTTGCCTTCTCCATGTACCTTGGGGATAAATCTCCTTGTCTTGCTATAGTTTGAAGTTCTGGGCAATAGATTCCTTATCGCAATCCTTGTCTATTGTGTCATCATGATCAGCTTCCCATTTGCCTCCTCGGCCACCTTCATAAATCTCCTTGTTATGCTTTTTAATTAGTTGTTGATCTCTTTGGTTAACCTGCTCCTTTCCTCTGTTTTTGACTAATGAATCCTGGATACCTTCATCTTCAGTAGAATGTACCTCATGGTATTTCTCATTCCCATCTTGTACAACTTGATCTTCCATACCTAAAGCCTTTTTCCATATTTGTAACAGCTTTGGTTCCACCTGGATCACCCATATTAACATTGATGTCCTTAGGGTTTATTGTAGAAACCCTAGGGCTACCTTCTATGCTTTTAGGGTTCCCTTGTGAATTAGGGTTCCCTTCACCTTCCCCTTGTTCGATCAGTTTTTCACCTACAAGTAACAGCTTTTCAGCAACCTCCAAGATCTTGCCTTGTGTGTCTTTGTTTGCATTGTTATACCTATTAACACTTTGTTCTTCTTCTTTTACATCAACATCTGAATCCCTTTCTGCCTGCATTCCATCAAGAATTTCACCCTCTTCTGAATCCTCTTCAACTTGATGATCGACCCATAACCTACCCCCACTCCACTTCACTCTTTCGTTTGATTGAAAAATATCCTCACTTTCATCTACTCCTTTGTGTGTTACTGTCTTCTTATTCTTGGCTAATATCCCTTCAACCCTAGTTTCTTGAGATGGAACTTCTTGAACAGATGTGTTTGTAGCCACCATGTCCCCAACAAAAGTACGTTGAACCCATTGAGTCGTAGATTTCTTATGTCTTGCCTCCTCATTCCTTCTTGTATTTGGAGTTGTAGAAGCCCCTTGCTGTACTGCCACACTACCAGCAGGAGCAATACCTTCTTTATTAGTTACAATCCCAGTAAGTGTAGGATTAAAAGCAGGAGAAGTTGCATCTAATTGTGTCCCAGGTTACCTAGGCTTGATACACAACTTAGTTATCCCATTCCAAGTAACATTAGGATTAGGAGGAGCTGTAGTTTGTGTCACCAGTGCCAATGCATTGTTCACCTGTTCTCCATCTTCAATCTCCAGTATTGCAAACTTGTTTTCATTATCTACTTGCAATTGTTGACCCTTGGACTGAATCACTTGAACAATTTCTTTCCCAGCATCACCTTGATCTACATCTTGTCTATTTCCTTTTTTTGCTCGATTGTCTCTAACCTCTTGCCATTGTTCCTTACCCTTCCCAGTTACATTACCTACTACCTTGCCACTTGATAAAACCATGAGGGGACCTTGTTGATTTGCAGTACCTGGGACAGTAGCTTTCTCGATATGATGTCCAGTTCTAGCCTTAACCTGTTCCTGTCCTTTGTTCTCCACCAACTCCGGAAGTGACCTCCATTAGTCCATTATATCATGTCCCTGCAACTTGCATTCCTTACAATACTTTGGTAGATAATCATACTTGATATTCACCCATTCACTTCTCACTTCCTTTGTCACCTCATTACGTATATCCATCCTTACTTTACTAGGTTTGTCTGGCAATAGGTCCACCAAGACATTAACTCGTGCACAATTAGGTCTTGTTTTATTGATTGTAGCCATGTCCAGATGAACAGGTTTACCAACTACTGAAGCCAACGAGAATAAGCATTCCTTTACAAAGAAAGTTGTTAACAAATTAGGAAAAGAGATCCATGTCATAACCTTGGAAGTTTCTTCACCAACCTTGAACTTGTGATCATAAATTAAAGTTCTCAATTGAAATTGACATCCCATATTATCCTTAACATAATACACTGATTGGACGTAAAATTTATGAAATCTTGCCATAAAGGACATCCTAACTAATACATGCATATTACGTAAATATCTAATATTGCACTCACCTTTAATCCTACATTGCATTGAAATTATTTTACGTAACTCATTGAGTTCAGGCCATCCATGCGAAAATTTAGATACGACTGCATATTGGAGCCCTTCGATCACATTCATCCTCTCTACTTCTAAATCTGTAAATTCAATAACATGATTTCCAATAAAAACATTCGCACGTCGCAATTGAATTGGTTAAACGTATGGGCTTGTTCGTGCATGGCAGTGTTCAAGGTTGAAGGTTTTAGGATTTTAAAAAATCCAGTGGTTGTGAATTGTTCTAGTGGTCGTGGGGAGCTGGGCTATGTTGGGAGGAGGGAGAGGAGGCAGCCCAGCCACAGGAGGTGGCTGGCCACCGGCCGGCGAGGCCATGGGAGCACTTTCTCTCTCTAGTCGCCGCAATTCTCCAAGAAATCGCCAGAGCCTCTCTCTCTCTAGAGCTCAAACGTGTGGGGGTTTTGTATGAAAATATAATTGGTTTAGACTCTTAGGATTTTTATGTGCATTAACATAAAGCTGCCTAACCATGGTATATCCTACATTGTTAAACTTACTCTTATACGCCTTATTTGAAGTTGTTGGTTCATGTTCTATCTTTGGTTGCCAAATATGCTCATATGTACTTTATTTGGACTTCTTGCGTCTTTTAGTGTCATTGTGATGACCCGATAGGTCATCCTATGTTTTAAAATCTAATTCTGTGATCTGAATCCCTAAATATCGTGTTTTAGCCGCTTTGATTTGCGTGCGCAGTCCAGACATCTTTCTAGAATGCTTTTATGTCAAAAATTGAGAAAAATATGAAACTTTGCCTTGAAATTTGTGGGTACAGAAGGTTGTGGTTCGAAAGTTTTTGGCCTCATGTTTATTGTATCAAAATTATTTATGAATACTCTTGAGAAAAATTTTTCCTTGATTTGCGTACCAAACACCAGAAAATGAATAAGATTACTACTTGTTTTCCAAGAAAATATTTTCTTGGAAATTTTTTTTCATGAAAACATTTTCCATTATACCAAACACACCCTAAATTAGTTTATCGCCAATTAGTTTAATGTGACACGTTCCCACCGTAACGGTCATCAATACAACAAACCTTCAATTTGAGTGATTTAATTAATTAGGTGAGCCTTGAGTTTTGGCAATTGATGGATTACACTATTTGAATGATGTGAAAGACATGTACACATGTTGACAAGCGTGTACATGGCCTTATGTATGGCAATTTAATTGGTTTAGACTCTTAGGTTTTTTACGTGCATTAAAATAGAGCTGCCTAATCATGTTATATCCAACATTGTTAAAATTACTCTTATACGCCTTATTTGAAGTTGTTGGTTCATGTTCTATCTTTTGTGCATAATATGCTCATATAAACTTTATTTGGACTTGTTGCGTCTTTTACTGTCATTGTGATGACCCGATAGGTCATCATATGTTTTAAAATCTAATTCTGTGATCTGAATCCCTAAATATCTTGTTTTAGCCTTCTTTGATTTGCGTGCGCAATCCAGACGTCTTTCTTGAATGCTTTTATGTCAAAAACTGAGAAACATATGAAACTTTGCCTTGAAATTTGTGGGTTCAGAAGGTTGTGGTTCGAAAGTTTATGGCCTCAGGTTTATTGTATGAAAATTATCTATGAATACTCTTGAGAAAACATTTTCCTTGATTTGCGTACCAAACACCAAAAAATGAATAAGATTACTACTTGTTTTGCAAGAAAACATTTTCTCGAAAAACATTCTCCTTTAAACATAACACACCCTAAATTAGTTTATCGCCAATTAGTCTAATATGACACGTTCTCACCGTAACGGTCATCAATACAACAAACCTTCAATTTGAGTAATTTAATTAATTTGGTTAGCCTTGAGTTTTAGTAATTGCTGGATTACACTATTTGAATGATGTGAAAGACATGTACATATGTTCACGAGCGTGTACATGGCCTTATGTATGGAAATTTAATTTGTTTAGACTATTAGGTTTTTTATGTGCATTAAAATAAAGCTTCCTAATCATGTTATATCCTACATTGTTAAACATACTCTTGTACGCTTTATTTGAAGTTGTTGGTTCATGTTTTATCTTTTGTTGCCAAATATGCTCATATGTACTTTATTTGGACTTGCTGTGTCTTTTACTGTCATTGTGATGACCCGATAGGTCATCCTATGTTTTAAATTCTAATTATGTGATCTGAATCCCTATATATCTTGTTTTAGCCTTCTTTGATTTACGTGCGCAGTCCGGACGTCTTTCTAGAATGCGTTTATGTCAAAAACTAAGAAAAATATGAAACCTTGCCTTAAAATTTGTGGGTTCGGAAGGTTGTTGGTTCGAAAGTTTATGGCCTCATGTTTATTGTATAAAATTCTTTTTGAATACTCTTGAGAAAATATTTTCCTTGATTTGCGTACCAAACACCAGAAAATGAATAAGATTACTGCTTCTTTTCCATGAAAACATTTTCCATTATACCAAGCACACCCTAAATTAGTTTATCGCCAATTAGTTTAATATTACACGTTCTCACCGTAACGGTCATCAATACAACAAACCTTCAATTTGAGTAATTTAATTCATTAGGTGAGCCTTGAGTTTTGGCAATTGCTGGATTACACTATTTGAATGATGTGAAAGACATGTACACCTGTTGACGAGAGTGTACATGGCCTTATGTATGAAAATTTAATTGATTTAGACTCTTAGGTTTTTTATGTGCATCAAAATAGAGCTGCCTAATCATGTTATATCCTACATTCTTTAAATTACTCTTATACGCCTTATTTGAAGTTGTTGGTTCATGTTCTATCTTTTGTTGAAAAATATGCTCATATGTACTTTATTTGGACTTGTTGCGTCTTTTATTGTCATTGTGATGACCCGAGAGGTCATCCTATGTTTTAAATTCTAATTATGTGATTTGAATCCCTAAATATCTTGTTTTATCCTTCTTTCATTTGCGTGCGCAGTCTCGACGTCTTTCTAGAATGTGTTTATGTCAAAAATTGAGAAAAATATGAAACCTTACCTTAAAATTTGTGGGTTCGGAAGGTTGTTGGTCCGAAAGATTATGGCCTCATATTTTTTTGTATCAAAATTATTTATGAATACACTTGAGAAACATTTTCCTTGATTTGCGTACCAAACACCAGAAAACGAATAAGATTACTACTTGTTTTGAAAGAAAACATTTTCTTGGAAAATATTTAACATGAAAAACATTCTCCTTTATACATAATACACCCTGAATTAGTTTAACGCCAATTAGTCTACTATGACACGTTCTCACCGTTACGGTCATCAATACAACAAACCTTCAATTTGAGTAATTTAATTAATTAGGTGAGCCTTGAGCTTTGGCAATTGCTGGATTACACTATTTGAATGATGTAAAAGACATGTACACGTGTTGACGAGCGTGTACATGGCCTTATGTATGGAAATTTAATTGATTTAGACTCTTAGGTTTTTTTGTGCATCAAAATAGAGCTTCCTAATCATGTTATATCCTACATTCTTTAAATTACTCTTATACACCTTATTTGAAATTGTTGGTTCATGTTCTATCTTTTGTTGAAACATAAGCTCATATGTACTTTATTTGGACTTGTTGCGTCTTTTACTGTCATTGTGATTATCCGATAGGTCATTCTATGTTTTAAATTCTAATTATGTGATCTGAATCCCTAAATATCTTGTTTTGTCCTTCTTTCATTTGCGTGCGCAGTCCAGACGTCTTTCTAGAATGCGTTTATGTCAAAAATTGAGAAAAATATGAAACCTTGCCGTACAATTTGTGGGTTCGGAAGGTTGTTGGTTCGAAAGTTTATGGCCTCATGTTTATTGTATCAAAATTATTTATGAATACACTTGAGAAATATTTTCCTTGATTTGCGTACCAAACACCAGAAAATGAATAAGATTACTACTTGTTTTCCAAAAAAATATTTTCTTTGAAAACTTTTTTCATGAAAACATTTTCCATTAAACCAAACATACCCTAAATTAGTTTATCGCCAATTAGTTTAATATGACACTTTCTCACCGTAACGATCATCAATACTAGAAACCTTCAATTTGAGTAATTTAATTAATTAGGTGAGCCTTGAGTTTTGGCAATTGATGGATTACACTTTTTGAATGATGTGAAAGACATGTACACGTGTTGACGAACGTGTACATGGCCTTATGTATGGAACTTTAATTGGTTTAGACTCTTAGGTTTTTTACGTGCATTAAATTAGAGCTGCCTAATCATGTTATATCCTACATTGTTAAAATTACTCTTATACGCTTTATTTGAAGTTGTTGGTTCATGTTCTATCTTTTGTTGCATAATATGCTCATATGTACTTTATTTGGACTTGTTGTGTCTTTTATTGTCATTGTGATGACCCGATAGGTCATCATATGTTTTAAAATTTAATTCTGTGATTTGGATCCCTAAATATCTTGTTTTAGCCTTCTTTGATTTGCGTGCGCAGTCCGGAGGTCTTTCTAGAATGCTTTTATGTCAAAAACTAAGAAAACTATGAAACTTTGCCTTGAAATTTGTGGGTTTAGAAGGTTGTGGTTCGAAAGTTTATGGCCTCAGGTTTATTGTATCAAAATTATTTATGAATACTCTTGAAAAAATATTTTCCTTGATTTGCATACCAAACACCAGAAAATGAATAAGATTACTACTTGTTTTGAAAGAAAACATTTATTTGAAAAACATTTTCCATGAAAAATATTCTCCTTTATTCATAGAACACCCTAAATTAGTTTATCGCCAATTAGTCTAATATGACACGTTCTCACCGTAATATGTACTTTATTTCAACTTGTTGCGTCTTTTACTGTCATTGTGATGACCCGATAGGTCATCATATGTTTTAAAATCTAATTTTGTTATCTAAATACCAAAATATCTTGTTATAGCCTTCTTTGATTTGCGTGCGCAGTCCAGACGTCTTTCTAGAATGCTTTTATGTCAAAAACTGAGAAAAATATAAAACTTTGCCTTAAAATTTGTGGGTTCAGAAGGTTGTGGTTCGAAAGTTTATGGCCTCAGGTTTATTGTATCACACTATTTATGAATACTCTTGATTAAACATTTTCCTTGATTTGCATACCGAACACAAGAAAATGAATAAGATTACGACTTGTTTTGAAAGAAAACATTTACTTGAAAAACATTTTCCATGAAAAGCATTCTCCTTTATACATTACACATCCTAAATAAGTTTATCGCCAATTAGTCTAATATGACACGTTCTCACCGTAACGGTCATCAATACAACAAACCTTCAATTTGAGTTATTTAATTAATTAGGAGAGCCTTGAGTTTTGGCAATTGCTGGATTACACTATTTGAATGATGTGAAAGACATGTACACGTGTTGAAGAGCGTGTACATGGACTTATGTATGTCAATTTAATTGGTTTAGACTCTTAGAATTTTTATGTGCATTAAAATAAAGCTGCCTAATCATGTTATATCCTACATTGTTAAACTTACTCATATACGCCTTATTTGAAGTTGTTGGTTCATGTTCTATCTTTTGTTGCCAAATATTCTCATATGTACTTTATTCGGACTTGTTGCGTCTTTTACTGTCATTGTGATGAACCGATAGGTCAAACAATGTTTTAAATTCTAATTTTGTGATCTGAATCCCTAAATATCTTATTTTAGCCTTCTTTGATTTGTGTGCGCCGTCCGGACGTCTTTCTAGAATGCTTTTATGTCAAAATCTGAGAAAAATATGAAACTTTGCCTTATAATTTGTGGGTTCGGAAGGTAGTTGGTTCGAAAGTTTATGGATTCATGTTTATTGTATCAAATTTATTTATGAATACACTTGAGAAACATGTTCCTTGATTTGCGTACCAAATACCAGAAAATAAATAAGATTACTATTTATTTTGAAAGAAAACATTTTCTTGGAAAATATTTACCATGAAAAACTTTCTCCTTTATACATAACACACCCTAAATTAGTTTAACGCCAATTAGTCTAGAATGACACGTTCTCACTGTAACGGTCATCAATACAACAAACCTTCAATTTGAGTAATTTAATTAATTAGGTGAGCCTTGAGTTTTGGTAATTGCTGGATTACACTATTTGAATGATGTGAAAGACATGTACAAGTATTGACGAGCGTGTACATGGCCCTAATGTATGACAATTTAATTGGTTTAGACTCTTAGGTTTTTTATGTGCATTAACATAAAGCTTCCTAATCATGTTATATCCTACATTGTTAAACTTACTCTTATACGCCTTATATGAAGTTGTTGGGTCATGTTCTATCTTTTGTTTCCAAATATGCTCATATGTATTTTATTTGGACTTGTTGCGTCTTTTACTGTCATTGTGATGACCCAATAGGTCATCCTATGTTTTAAAATCTAATTCTGTGATCTGAATCCCTAAAAATCATTTTTAGCCTTCTTTGATTTGCGTGCGTAGTCCGGACGTCTTTCTAGAATGCTTTTTTGTCAAAAACTGAGAAAATATGAAACTTTGTCTTAAAATTTGTGGATTTGGAAGGTTGTTGGTTTGAAAGTTTATGGCCTCATGTTTATTGTATCAAAATTATTTATGAATACTCTTGAGAAAATATTTTTCTTGATTTTGCGTACCAAACACCAGAAAATGAATAAGATTACTACTTGTTTTGAAAGAAAACATTTACTTGAAAAACATTTTCCATGAAAAATATTCTCCTTTATACATAACACACCCTAAATTAGTTTAACGCCAATTAGTCTAATATGACACGTTCTCACTGTAACGGTCATCAATACAACAAACCTTCAATTTGAGTAATTTAATTAATTAGGTGAGCCTTGAGTTTTGGCAATTGCTGGATTACACTATTTGAATGATGTGAAAGACATGTACAAGTGTTGACGAGCGTGTACATGACTTTATTTATGGCAATTTATTCGGTTTAGAGTCTTAGGTTTTTTATGTGCATTAAACTAAAGTTTCCTAATCATGTTATATCCTCCATTGTTAAACTTACTCTTATACATCTTATTTGAAGTTGTTAGTTCGTGTTCTATCTTTTTTTGCCAAATATGCTCATATGTACTTTATTTGGACTTGCTGCCTCTTTTACTATCAATGTGATGACCCGATAGCTCATTCTATGTTTTAAAACATAATTCTGTGATCTGAAGCCTTAAATATCTTGTTTTTGTCTTACTTGATTTACGTGCGCAGTCCGGACGTCTTTCTAGAAAGCTTTTATGTCAATAACTGAGAAAAATATGAAACTTTGCCTTAAAATTAACTTTAATTGGCTTTGATCAACATTTTGAGAGAACGACCTCGGATTCATGTATTGACGGTCCTGGTGGGTCCGTATCGTGATATTGGACTTGGGCGTATGCCCGAAATCAAATTCAGAAGTCCCTAGTCCGAGTTATCACATTTTTTAGAATTTGAAAATTTAAGGCTAAATGAATTGGAAATGGTTGACCGATGTTTGACTTTTGGATATGGGGTCCGAATTTTTGTTCTGGAGCCCGATGTAGGTCCAGTAATACATTTATGACTTGTCTGTCATGTTTGGTGAGGAACAGAGTTGGTTTGACGTGATTCAGATGTCCGGTTGTGAAAATAGAAGTTGAAAGTTTTCTTGTAAACTTCATTTAAATTAGTGTTCATGTAATTTTAGGACTTAGAACTCAGTCGGTGTCTGCAATTTCTGGGAACTGGCCTCTGATCTCGCATTTGCGAACATCTTCAACTTCTGACAAGCTCGCATTTGCGAAGAGCACCTGAGTCAGCATAAGTGGGCATTTCGATCATAAGGTCGCATTTGCGAAAGGTTGGTGTTCGCATTTGCAAACAAAGCTTCACATTTGCGATGGGAGCTGGGGAGGGGGATTCTTTGCATTTGCGATCATTGGGTTGCATTTGCGGTCAAGTCAGTGTTCGCATTTGTGAATTTTCATCGCAAATGCGATGATTGCAGAGGTATGAGAGTCTTCGCAAATGCGATGGATTTCTCGCATTTGCGGGATTCACATGCGACATCTAAAGCTGAACAGAATATGACTTAGACATGATTTTTGGTTGATTCTTTAAATTTTCAAAACCTAAAACCTTAGAGGCAATTTCTCAAACACCCTTTCTTTCCCAAATCATTGGTAAGTGCTTCTAACATATTTCCATTCAATCTTTCACTACATTTCACAAGTTTTCAACCAAAAATCTAGAGTTTTCATGGTGGAATTAGGGGGTTTTGGGTAGAAATTAGGGATTTGATAAATTGGGGATTTAGACCACAAATTAAGGTCGGATTTCGAAACAAATTACATAACTGGGCTCGGGGGTGAATGGGTAATTGGGTTTCTGTCTAAACCTCGGGATTGGATCAAGCGAGCCCGGGGGTTGATTTTTTAAACAATGGCCTAAATTGACTTCTTTGCAATCGTAGGTAGTTCCTAAGACTTAATTTGAATCGTTTGGTTGGTTGTTTGTTCGATATTACTGGTTCACAGGCTTGTTTGAGAGTCCAAGTTGTGATTGAGTAGTGAGTTGTATTTGGAGCGAGGCAAGTGTCGTGTCAAACCTGACTTGAATGAATTAGGAACCCTCAGACTATTTGCTATGCGAATATTTTGTAAGCGGCATATATGCAAGGTAACGGGTGCTTATGTGCCGCCAAATTATCTGTCTTCCCTGTTTCCCCGTTCTTCTTAAATTATCTCTTTCCTTATCTTAGTTTTTATATGCTCTAAATGTGTTTCCATGCCTAAGTGATACTTGTTAGTCATTGTTTCTTCCTATTCATGATGTTAGCTCTTTCCATAGTTTCATGATATGCTACTATTTGCTCAAGTTTGTTATTTGTACTTTCTAGTTGTAGATACTGGATTGGTCTCGCTGTGTAGTATTACTTTTGCGTATTGTTATACTGTACAAGGTTTCCTATTTGTTTTGGTAGATCTTCTGGAGTTCGCAGACCCTGGAGTCCCTTTCTATACACTTTATTTGCCGTTTCTTTTCTTTCAGAATAATATTTCCTTTCAGACTCTGTTTGTAGTAAATCGTAGTAGCTCATGAATTGTGACTTCAAATCCGGGTTGTAGTATATATTAATGCTTTTATATTATTCCCCACTCGCTTTATTTCGTTTTAGCTTATTTGCTGTTATTTAATGAAATGAATAAGGATTGGCTTAATAATTCTCTAATGTTGGCTTGCCTAGAAAGTGAAATGTTAGGCGCCATCGCAGTCTCGAATGTGAAAATTTTGCGTCGTGACAAGTTGGTATCAGAGCAATAGGTTGCCTAGGTTTCACAATTCATGAGCAGGCTTAGTAGAGTCTTAAGGATTGGTACAGAGACTTCTGTACTTATCCTCCAAAGTCTATGAAGTTTAGGAACAAATTTCACTTCTATTCTTCTCTGCCATGCGATTTTTTTCTCTTAATGCTAATTGAACTTTTCTACTCTTATTCTCTCATAGATGGCGAGAACGCGTACCTCATCTTCATCTTAGCAGCAACTAGAGACTCTAGTGGCAACTCCTATGAGGGGCAGAGGTCGAGGCCGAGGTCATGCCGGAGGCTGAGGCAAGGGCAGGGCTCAGCACAGAGCCCGAGCAACAGCCCCAGCAGTGGAGCCTTAGGTAGAGTTGGACGAGGAGGTACCTGCCCAAACAATTCTTGCTAGGCTAACTCAGGTTCTGGAGGGGTTCATTGCCACCCAGTGCTTCATGACACCTTGGTCCGTTTGGTGGTCCTTATGGAGAGTGTGGCCCAGAATGGCGCATGCTAGGGCACCAACTGTCTCCCAAACTGTATGAGGAGCACATACTCCTACTACTCACGCTCTGGAGCATATGTCTCCCTAGATTAGACTCCAACAACTCATCCAGTGAAGTAGTTCAACCGGTTGTTGCGGCACAGGCCGGTGATGGGTCATCTATATCTTCTAAGGCTCAATGGAGATTGGACAACTTTACCAAACTCTTTCCAATTTACTTCAGTGGTGCATCTTCAGAGGATCCCAGGAGTATCTTGACAGCTGTCATGAGGTGTTACCAAACATGGGTATAGTGCAGAACAATGGGGTCGATTTTGCTGCATTTCAGATGTTAGGTTCCGACAAGAAGTAGTGGAGAGATTATTAGTTGACCAGACCAGCTGGGTCGCCTGCTGTTACTTAGGACTAGTTCTTTCATCTCTTCCTAGAGGAGTTCCTCCCGGTCATATTGAGAGAGGAGCATCGTCATTAGTCCGAACGTCTCTGGCCATTTTGTAGATTTTGCCCGTTATACTCTTCTTCTGCTTCCTACCAAGAGAGAGAGAGAGAGAGAGAGAGAGAGAGAGAGAGAGAGAGAGAGAGAGAGAGTGTAAGGAGGTTTATTGATGGACTTGCTTAGCCTATCAGATTACAAATGGCTAAGTAGATTGGGAGTCAGATTTCTTTTCAGGCGGTTGCTAATGCCGCCAAGCGACTCGAGATGGTTCTTGCTCAGGGAGGTCAGGGGTTTGACAAGTGACCTCATCATTCCAGTGGTTTCAGTGGTGCCTCATCTGGAGGCAAGGGGACTTTTGGTAGAGGTCATTCCCCCAGGTCGTTTCATTCAGCGCTTCAGGCATCTCCTTATGTGCCTCATTCTAGATAGCCAACCTATAGTGCACCACCAACTCCTATCATTGCACCTCCTATTCAGAGTTATTATCGAGGTCATCTGGCCTGTTTGGTTCAGTATCAGTTTCCGCAGCCATAGTAATAGGATGGATGTTTCGAGTGTGGTGGTTATGGGCATATCGGGAGGACCTGTTCGTGATTATTGGGCATCTTTCCATAACATCAACATTCTCGTTCCATGGTTCCGGCACCAGTTGCAACACCACCTGCTCAGCCAGCTAGTGGTAGAGGCTAGATTGTTAGAGGTGGAGGCCAGCAAGCTAGAGGTTGTCTCAAGGATATGGTTCAGTGTGGTGAGGACCAACCTCGATGTTATTCTTTTCTAGCTAGGTCTGAGCTAAGTCATCTAACCTTGTTATTACAAGTATTGTTTCAGTTTGCAGTAGAGATGCTTCAGTTCTATTTGATCCAGGATCTACTTACTCCTATGTGTCATCCTATTTTGCTTCATGTTTGGTTGTACCTTATGATTCTTTGACTACTCCTATGTATGTGTCAACACCTGTGGGTGATGCTATTATTGTAGATCATGTTTATCATTTGTGTGTGGTCACCATCGGGAGTCTTGAGACTAGTATAGATCTTCTACTTTTCGATATGGTTGATTTTGATGTTATCTTTGGTATGGATTGGATGTCACCCTATCACGCTATATTGGACTGTCACGCTTAGACGGTGACCCTAGCCTTGCTGGGGCTGCCTCGATTAGAGTGGGTGGAGACTTCTGGACATTCTACCAACGGGGTTATCTATTATATGAAGGCTCGTCGTATGGTCGAGAATGGGTGTCTAGATTATTTTGGCTTATGTTCTCTATTCTATTGTAGAGGTTCCTTCCATGGATTCAGTACCAATAGTTCTTGAGTTTCCAGAAGTGTTTCCGGTAGACCTGTTGGGGATTCCAGCAAGATAGGGATATTGATTTCTATTTTTATTTGGTTCCCGGTACTCAGCCTTTTTCCATTTATCCATACTGCATGGCCCCACCAGAATTAAAAGAATTGAAGGAACAATTGCAAGATTTCCTTGATAAAGGCTTCATAAGACCTAGTGTCTTGTCATGGGGCGCACCTGTGTTGTTTGTGAAGAAGAATGATGGATCGATGATGATGTGCATGGATTATCAGAAGTTGAACAAAGTCACAATCAAGAACAAGTATCCATTTCAGAGGATTGATGACTTATTTGATCAGCTTCAGGGTGACAAGGTGTTTCGAAGATTGACTTGAGATCTGGCTACCATCAGTTGAGGATCAGGGCATCCGATGTCCCTAAGACAACTTTTCGGACTCGGTATTGGCATTATGAGTTTCTAGTGATGTCCTTTGGGTTGACAAATTCACAAGCATCATTCAAGGATTTGATGAACCGAGTGTTTAATCCTTATTTGGACTCCTTTGTGATTGTGTTTATTGACAACATCCTACTCCAGCAGTGGAGAAAAGCATGAACAACATCTTAGGATTGTACTTTAGACTCTAAGAGCCAGCCAGCTATATGCTAAGTTTTCAAAGTGCGAGTTTTGGTTGGATTTAGTCGCTTTCTTGGGGCAATTTGTACCAGCAGAGGTCATTCAGGTAGATCCTAAGAAGATTGGGGCAGTTCATAACTGGCCTAGACCTACTTCAGCCAATTCCTAAGCAAAAGGATCTTAATTTAAGGCAAAGGAGGTTGTTGGAGCTATTGAAAGACTACGATATCACCATCTTGTATTATCCAAGGAAGGCCAATGTGGTTGCTATCGCGCCCCTCTTTTTACTCTCTTTTTGAATCAGTCAGGGTTTTTGACATTGTTGGGACAACTCATTACCTTTTGGGATAAGGGATGTAAGGATTTGGAGAATCGCCACCTAACGAATTAAGGTGCGTTAGGGCACCTATTAAGGGTCACAATAATATTAATTTGAATAATCAGAGATTGAGTAAGGGCTTGAAATTACTCTAAGGGGAAGGTGTTAGGCACCCCTCAAAGTCCACAAATGTGGTTCTCGGCAAAACAAGCTTTGTGAATTTAAACAAGTTGCAAAAACGCATTCATAAATAAACAAGTAAACAAATAGTGGTTTGAAAAGGTTCGTAGTCTAAGCACACATATGTAATAAGGTTTAAAAGATTTATGGTCTAAACACACACAGGCGAAGGGATAAGGGGGTCCTAAGTTGTTATCCTATAGGATCACATCAATGCAATGCCCAATAATCACTACTCAATGAGGGGCTACACGTGACATTAACGCACTGGTCATCATATCCATGTCTACCCTTTTGCCCTACCCCTTAGCGGTTATTAAGCGAGTTTATTAAACGAACTCTAAGCGTGCTGTTACCGATCTCTTCTTAATGGCCCTAGAGGAATTTAGGACCTCTAAATATAGGCATTTCTAGATAGACCCCTAAGGTTTTAAAAAGGTAAAATCTAAGCGGTAGGCAAGGACAAATAGGAATAATCAAATAAAGGCAGGAAAACAGTTTTGAGGCTCAGATTTACCTCCACAGATAATGCACATAAGCAGCACGTCTCAAACACAAACAAGAGGCAATTTTATTAGACAGGATCCTAAGACAGGATATCTAAGTGTATCAATGCACATAAATTGCAGCTTTATTTCATGAACTCAGAAGCAGGGCCCTAATAAGTTTGCCTACTGATTTTAAGCCTGTTAACCGTTAAACAGTAACATGAAAACAGTTTTTTTTAGTTTATAGAGGTTCGACCTAAGGCTTGCCTAGGCGTGTGATCATGCATAATTACAAGAGTTATTAAACGGTTCAGAGTTGTATTACCTAAAAGCATGTTGTTCTAAGTGATGTAAATCTGGGAATGCAGGGATTGTTACCAGTTTTATTAAAAGCAAACATGATACTTATACGTGAGACTTTCTTTATTCCTTTTATTGAATCAGCACTTTAAACTAGGCGTGGTTAAACAAATGCACATGATCTCTAAATGCAAATAAACGACAGTTTTATGTCAATGATCCTTAGATTAACAAAATTCCTGAAGCATGATCTCTAAATGCACCCAAAGAGTTACAAAATTATTAAGAAGTTGTTTATTGTCCTAGGAGCAGGATTTCTAAGTGATAATCATAAACATGTATTAGTGTCAAATGAGATGCTGAAGCAGCATACCTGAAACCTAAGAACATGATATCTAGTGCATGACATGATTTGAATATATTGGTCCTAAAGTAGGGATTCTAATGCAAGGATAAATAAGAAAAAGCCTATAACATGCTTTCTACCCCAATGATATTGATAGAAATATATAGCTACCCTCCTCATTTCTCTAGTCGTCCCCAATATTTGTTTTCAAATAATTATTACAGACCAGCTGAATAAATTACATAAATAGATAAAGGAAAAAGAAGAAGTTACACTATAGGGAGCCTGAAGCAGGCCAAATGTACCGAACTGTCCATAGCCTCATATGCCAAAGTTTCATAGCCTTTCTCATGTCCGGATGTGTCAGAATTCCCTAAGGACCTCAAGGATCCCGAGCAATGCTCACATCCAGATTTCATAACCAGAACTGAGTAAGTGCAGTGGGGAAGAGCCATCCCCAGTGCATCAGGGTTTAGAGGAATCTCATAGGAATCCCAAGGCAGTCACACAATGGAGGGGCAAAACTTAAGGACCTAAGAGTAGAGTGAGAGTGCTTTACATAGTTTTGAAAAGGTTTTAATAGGAAAGTCGTATTTGAAAAAGACTCAGTTGAAGTACTTTTATTAAATAGGAGAATTGTTCAGTAAAACAATTTCTGACAAGAGCTGTGTGATTACACAAACATCAGATCAAACATAGAGCCAAAACAGGTTCAACAACACTCAAATAACAAACCTTCACACAGGGATAATTGGGATTGGGGACACATAATGCACATATAATAAATAGTAGTCTTTTGCAATTAAGAAGTAGCTAGTAGTGCAAATAGTAAGACATGGATTCAGGAGTGTTAATTAGAACATAGTTATAGAATAAGAATTGTATTAGGGGGTTCATGGGATTGGTAGATGACATAGTATAGAATTCTATAGCAACAGTGAGGACATAGAAGTACTAAACATGATTGAGCATAGCATCAAGAAAACCTTAGGGTAACAAATCAGTGTTACAAGAATAGGTGCATACTAGAATTGGACAACAAATAGGCAAGCATTCAAAACATATTAGAGTCATACAGAGACTGATTACAAAGGGGAAGCAAACATGTTGATCCTAAGGGGTAGGACATAAATAACATGCTAGGTGAAGAAATAATGTAAACAGGTTAATTACAAGTTGAAAAGCTAAGCAACAGACAGAAGTAAACTATTGATTAGTAAACTAAAGCAGCAAGTAAACACATTAAGTTTGGGAGCTTGAATTTAATATCAGAACATACCAGTAAAGAGAGTAAACACAAGGTGAATAATAAGAGAATGCAATAATTAGCCTTGGCTTGTAGCCGCCAATTTAGTAACAGCAGCAAGTAACTAAGAAAGCAGAAGAGATTTCGAGTGTAAGAGAGATGTGAACTAATGTGAGTTTGTCTATCCAAGACTGTTAATGAGAGAGCATATATATATATATATATATATATATATCTCACGACCCGAAATCCACCTTTCAGACTGTGACTGGGACTAACGTTGAACCCGCTAGACAAGCCAACGTAAACTACACATTAATATTTTAAAATCAATCCAACAGTAGTAAAATTTAATACCCTTCAAATCTTAACTGAAATAACCAACATACTTTATAACTTTAACAGCGGAAATGTAACCATACTCTAAAAATGCGTAATGGCATAGCAAAGATAACAGCACCGCATAATCCCAAAACTAGGGTGTCACAACCTCACGAGCTATCTAAACTGAGTGCTAAATACAGAGTCTGAAAAGAAATATATAACTGTCTTGAAACTAGGAGAAAAAGTAAGACAATAAGGAATCCAAATGCAGGAGAGACACCAGGGCCCACGAACGCCAGCGGGTATACCTTGAAGCTCTGGATGGACTGAAGGTGACTACCTCAATGTGGTCCACTGGGTCCGGATGCGGGATCTGCACAACATTAAGAAGTGCAGTGTAGCATCAGTACAACCGACCCCATGTATTGAGTAAGTGCCGAGCCTAACCTCGGCCGAAGTAGTGACGAGGCTAGACTTGACAATAACGATAACATGTCCTATTCTACAGCAGGTAACAGGGATAATACAAGGCAAGAGATAAGCAAACAGGTAAGGGATACAAGAGCAGTAACGGAGAACAAGTGAAATGAAGCAGTCAAATTGACAGATAGAAGTAAACAAAGGAGGCAATCTAACACAATAGCCAACGAAACAAGTATAAGTCCCAGAATGTAACACAATGGCACGGCATCACCCTTCGTGCTTTTACTCTTTTCCTCACAATGTAATGTAATCAAATATCATGGAACGACATCACCCTTCGTGCTTTACACTCTTCCTCACTATGCAATGTAATCAATTATCATGGCACGGCATCACCCTTCGAGCTTTAACTCTTTTCCTCACAATGCAATGTTCAATGTAAGGCAATGTAAATCATGGCATGACATTAACCTTTGTGCATATAATCAATGAAATTCATGGCACGACATTAACCTTCGTGCTTATAATCAATATGAATCATGGCATGACATTACCCTTCGTGATTTACACTCTTCCTCACCAAACAATAACAGATATAATGGCAAGGAGTACAACATAGTGGAAATAGACAATTCAAATCACCTGGCAAGGGGAAAACATCAATTTAATAACTCAATAAATGCCTGGCAAGGATCTCAGCTATAACCAATCACCTTAATCGCATACTCTACACTTGGATTATCATTCATATCAACACTTCTCAAGCTCAACAGCCAATGCTTTCAATCAAGAATAAATTACCAAGTAAAGACAATCTCATAATATGCTAAACATAGAAGAAATACTGCAATCTCTATCAAATAGACTCACGGGCATGCTTGACACACATTGCATAGGTACTCGCCACCTCACCTATGCAATGAACATGATGATCACTTAGCACATAGCAAATAATACCTATTCCCTCATCAAAGTTAGGCAAGACACTTACCTCGATCCAAAGTATCGCAATCAACCCTCTAAGATCATCTTTCCTTTATAATCCGACTCCGGAACAACGATATCTAGGCATAATTAATTCAATAACATCAATAAAGACTCAATAACACAATCCCATAGCCTAGATATTCAATTTCTTGCATTCTTCCAAAATTACCAAAATTCGACCCCGAGCCCGCTTGGTCCAAACACGAGGCTTGGACCAAAACCCGATCACTCATAACCCCACGAGTTAAAGTATATCATTTGTTTCAAGATCCGACCCCAAATTGAGGTTGAATCACCTAATTTTCTCAAAAACCTAACTCTACCCAAAACCCCTAATTTTTACTTGATTTTATGGTTTTAGGCCTATATTTCTAGTGATTATGGAAGGAAAATGGAAGAATTAGAAGTTAAGATCACTTACCTAAGTGGTTATGGAGGGAATCTAGCTTGGGAGTCGTCAATGGAGGTGGGAGGAGAAGAAAAAGGCTAAAAATGTGATATTCCCGTATAGTATTCTGTTTTGGGGGGATTTTTAATAACTGGGCAAAATTACCCTTCGCGTTCTCGGGCCCCTGGCCGCGTTCGCGAAGATTTAGCTGCTGGGACCTACGCGTTCGCGGAGACAGGGCCTCGTTCGCGAAGGTCTGACTTCCTAAGCCTCCGCGTTCGCAAGCCTACGCCCGTGTTCGCGACGAACAAAACTACCCTGCCCCCCGATCTCACCCTAAACCTACGCGTTCGCACCCCTAGGGACGCATTCGCGTAGGAGCACTTCCCAATGCTCCGCGTTCGCGTCTCCCTCTACGCGTTCGCATAGAGTAAAGCCCAGGCCACCATAATTTACCCTTCGCGTTCGCAAGCACTTGGACGCGTTCGCGAAAGGTATAACACCAGACACCAACAAACCATCCAGAAACACTAGATTTTTCATGACTTTTACACCTCGTTAGCTACCCGAAACTCGCCCGAGCCCTCAGGTCTCAAAACCAAAAACACACACGACTCCCAAAACATCCTACGGACTTATTTGATATTTAAAATAAAAAAATATCATTAAAATCATTGAATCAAACCTTAAAACTCTTAGAATTTTCTTAAACTTCATAAAGCCTAACTTTTCCAATTTTAATCTGAATCACGCCATTTCAAGTCCGTTCTACACCAAATTCTACAGATAAGACAAATAACATATAATAAACTTGTTCCGGGATCCGGAACCATAATGCGGGCTCGGTAACATGGTTTCCACATAATTATTCATTTTCAAAATCCTTTATCATTTTGAGAAAACAATTTTCTTTAAAATTTCATTTCTTGGGCGCGGGACCTCGGAATCGATTTCGGGCATACTCCTAAGTCCCATATTTTCCTTCGGACCCTCTAGGACCATCAAATCATGGGTACAGATCTGGTTACCAAAAATGTTGACGAAAGTCAACTATATTCATTTAATTATCCTAAAATTCCATTTTCATCAAATTTCAACATAAAGACTTTTCGGCTACATGCCCGGGCTGCGCACGCATATCGAGGTAAGATTAACGGAGGCTTTCGAGGCCTCGAAACACAGATTTAGCTAGAATTACTTAGGATGACCTTTTGGGTCATCACAATCTCCACCTATAAAACAAACGTTCGTCCTCGAACGGACGTAGAAAAGTACCTGCGTTTGAGAAAAGATGGGGATAACGACTCCTCATATCGGACTCGGACTCCCAGGTAGCTGCCTCGGCAGGATGACCTCTCCACTGAACAGGGACCGCAGGATACCTCTTCGACCTCAACTGGCGAACCTGCTTATCTAATATAGCTACCGGATCCTCCTCAGAAGTCAGATCCTTGTCCAACTGAACACCGCTGAAGTCTAGAACATGAGATGGATCTGCAATATACCTCTGGAGCATAGATACGTGAAACACTGGATGCACGGCTAATAAATGCGGTGGCAAAGCATGTCTGTAGGCCATCTCTACTTCCTTGTCCAAAATCTAAAATGGACCAATATGCCTAGGGCTCAACTTGCCCTTCTTTCTGAATCTCATCACGCCCTTCATAGG
>ML462246.1:89296-133378 GCA_005239535.1 Nicotiana rustica
ATCTGCATAACTCTTTTGCCTGGACTGAGCTGTACGAAGCCTATCCTGAATGATTTTCACCTTATCAAAGGCATCTTGGACTAACTCAGAACCCAATAATCTAGCCTCTTCGGGCTCAAACCATCTGACTGGAGACCGACATCGCCTACCATACAACGCCTCATATGGAGCCATCTGAATGCTCGACTGGTAACTGCTGTTGTAGGCAAACTCTGCTAAAGGCAAGAACGGATCCCATGAACCACCAAAATCAATAACACATGCCCGCAACATATCCTCCAAAATTTGAATAGTGTGCTTGGATTGTCCGTCCGTCTGAGGATGAAATTCCGTGCTTAAATCAATATGAGTGTCCAAATCTCTCTGAAATACTCTCCAGAAATGGGAGGTAAACTGAGTACCTCGGTCTGCTATGATAGATAAGGGCACACCATGCAATCTGACAATCTCTCTCATATAGATCTAAGCTAACTTCTCCGCTGAAGATGAAACCGCCACCAGAATGAAATGTGCTGACTTGGTCAGCCTATCAACCACAACCCATACTACATCAACCATTCTCTGGGTCCGTGGAAGTCCAACTACAAAATCCATCATGATACACTCCCACTTCAACTCGGGAAGCTGAATCTGCTGCATCAAACAACCAGGTCTCTGGTGCTCATATTTAACCTGCTAACAATTCAAGCACCGAGCCACATAAGCCACAATATCCTTCTTCATCCTACGCAACCAATAATGATGCCGCAAGTCCCGGTAAATCTTCGCGGTGCCCGAATGAATGGAATACCAGGAACTATGGGCCTCCTACAATATCAACTCACGAATGTTGTCCACACTAGGGACACACATATGACCCTGCAATCTCAAAACTCCCTCAGCATCAATTGTGACCTGTTTGGCACGTCTGTGCCGAGTCGCATCTCTAGGAGCACACAAATGTTGATCATCATACTGCCTGGCACAAATACGATCATACAAAGAAGGATGAGCGACGATATGGGCCAAAACACTGCCAACCTCAGAAACCTCCAATCTAACAAATCGATTGGCTAACACCTGAACATCCAAAGCCAAATGTCGCTCTCCAACTGAAGCATTTGCCACCACATTGGCCTTTCCAAATTGATAGAGAATTGTAATATCATAATCCTTCAACAACTCTAACCACCTCCTTTGCCTCATATTCAACTCCTTTTGCTTAAACAAGTATTGCAAACTCTTATGATCAGTGAATACCTCACACGGTACCCCATACAAAAAGTGCCTCCAAATCTTCAAGGCATGAACAATAGTTGCAAGCTCCAAATCATGGACTGGATAGTTCTTCTCATGAATCTTCAACTGACTAGAAGCATAGGCTATAAACTTGCCCTCTTGCATCAATACCGCACCAAGTCCAACCCGTGAAGCATCACAATACAGGTATACGAACCTGAACCTGTGGGAAATACCAAAACTTGTGTTGTGATCAATGCTGTCTTGAGCTTTTTAAAGCTCGCTTCACATTCCTCAGACCATCTGAACTGAACACTCTTCTACGTCAACTTGGTCATAGAGGCTGCTATAGATGAAAACCCCTTCACGAACCGGTGATAATAGCCTGCGAGGCCTAAGAAGCTCCAAATCTCTGTGGCTGAAATGGGCCTAGGACAATCTCTAACTGCTAAAACTTTCTTCGGATCCACCTGAATGCCCTCTGCCAATACCACGTGGCCTAATAATGCCACAGAACTCAACCAAAACTCGCACTTAGAAAACTTGGCATACAACTGCCTATCCCTCAGAGTATGGAGGATGACTCTAAGGTGCTGCTCATGCTCCTCTCGGCTGCGAGAGTATATCAAAATATCATCAATGAAAACAATGACGAACGAGTCCAAATAAGGCCTGAATACCCGATTCATCAACTCCATAAAAGCA
The DNA here is from genome assembly GCA_005239535.1 of Nicotiana rustica. Taxonomy (NCBI): domain Eukaryota; kingdom Viridiplantae; phylum Streptophyta; class Magnoliopsida; order Solanales; family Solanaceae; genus Nicotiana; species Nicotiana rustica. The sequence continues at coordinate 91,220 of ML462246.1, forward strand.
GCGGGGGCATTAGTCAACCCAAACGACATGACCAAAAACTCATAATGCCCATAACGAGTGCTAAAAGCCGTCTTGGGCACATCAGACACCCTAATCGTCAGTTGATGATAACCAGATCTCAAGTCTATCTTAGAGAACACCGTAGCAAACTGGAGCTGAACAAATAAGTCATCAATCCTCAGTAATGGATACTTGGTCTTAATAGTAACCTTATTCAACTATGGGTAGTCAATATACATCTTCATTGAGCCGTCTTTCTTCTTTACGAACAATATCGGAGCACCCTAAGGAGAAACATTAGGCGTGATGAAGCCTTTATTCAACAACTACTATAATTGCTCCTTTAATTCCTTCAACTCTGGCGGAGCCATATGATACGGGGGAATAGAAATGGGTTGAGTGCCCTCAGCTATCTCAATACAAAAATCAATATCCATGTCGGGTGGCATACCCAGCAGATCAGCAGGGAATACCTCGGGGAACTCACGAACCACGGGCACGGACTCTATAGAAGGAACCTCAGCACTGAAATCACAAACATAGGCCAAATAGGCCAAACAACCCTTCTCGACCATGCGCCGATCCTTCATATAAGAAATAACTCTACCAGAAGAATGACTAGGAGTCCCTCTCCACTCTAAACGAGGTACTCCTGGCAAGGCTAAGGTCACTGTCTTGGCATGATAGTCCAGGATAGCATGATAGGGAGATAACCAGTCCATCCCCAATATAACCTCAAAGTCAACCATATCAAGAAGCAAAAGATCAACCTGAGTCTCCAGACCACTAATAACTACTGCGCAATCATGGTAGACTCGATCTACCACTATAGAATCACCCATCGGTGTAGACATATGTACAACAGTACTCAAAGAATCACGGGGCACACTCAGATAAGGGGCAAAATATGAAGACACATAGGAGAATGTAGAACCCGGATCAAATAACGCTGAAGCCTCTCGGCTGCAAACTGAAATCGTACCTGTAAAATCTACATCAGAAGCCTCAACATCAGGACGAGCAGGAAAAGCATAACACCGGGGTTGAGCCCCTCCAATCTGAGCATCCCTGGGTCTACCTGTTGCAACTAGGCCTCTACCCCTCGTGGCATGTACTCCATGTCAATGAACCTAACCACCACCTTTGGCACCTCGACCACCACCTCTAGCTGGATGATGGGGTAAGGGTGCACCTGCTACGGGAACCAAGGCACGGGAACCCTGATACTGTGGTCCACTCGAAGCTCGGAGGCAATATGTGGCAATGTGCCCTGGGCTACCACAATTATAACAATATCTCTGCTGCTGTGGCTGATGAGTCGAGAACTGGTCCTGACGACCCTGATAACTACCCTGGTAACTTTGAAGTTGTTGTGCACTGATAGATGCTGGTGGTGCACTAACATGAGTTGGCGGTGCACAGAGAGATACCTAAAGTGCTAACTGAAAAGGTTGGGGTAGATGACCCCTACTAAAGAATCCCTGCCTCCAGACGAGGCTCCACTGAATCTACCAAAATGACGGGGCCTCTTGTCAGCCCCCTGACCACCTTCCTGTGACAAAATCATCTCAATCCTCCTGGCCACATCGGTCACATCATGAAATATCAGTACTCGACTCCCTGGCCATCTGGAGTCGTATAGGCTGGGCCAATCCCTCAATGAACCTCCTAACTCTCTCCTGATCAGTGGGGAGTATCATCAATGCATGCCTGGGTAGAGCGATGAACCTGGTCTCGTACTGAGTAACAGACATAGATCCTTGCTGGAGGCGCTCAAACTGCCTCCTAAGATTCTCTTTCTGAGTAATGGAAGGAACTTCCCCAAAAATACCTTTGTGAACTGAGCCCATGTCAATGATGCAGACCTAGCTGGTCTGGATAAGCAGTAGTCCCTCCACCAAGTCTTGGCTGTGCCAGATAGTCGAAAAGTAGCAAAGTCAACTCCATTGGACTCCACTATGCCCATGTTCCGAAGAACCTCGTGGCAGTTGTCCAAGTAATCCTGTGGGTTCTCTAACAGTGCACCAGTAAAAGTTGTAGTGAATAACTTGGTGAATTTGTCCAGTGTCCATAGAGCATCGGCTGACATAGTTTCACCCTCAGTTGTCGGTGCCACAATACCCGACTGAGCTACTCCGGCTATCTGAGGTGCTGGAGTCTGAAACTGAGTGGCAACCTCCTCTGGTGTATGAATAATAGGAGTCTGGGTCCCTCCCCCAGCCTGAGATCCAACTGGTGCTATAGGAAGAAGACTGGCCTAAGCCACACTCTCCATAAGTCCTACCAAGCGAACTAGAGCATCATAAAGCACTGGGGTAGCTATGAACCCCTCTAGGACCTGCACTCGTCCAACTGGGACTTCCGGAACTGGGACCTCCTCGTCAGACTCGACTTGAGGGTCCTCCACTGGGGCTGCTGCTCTAAGTTGATCCCTGCCCCCGCCCTGGCCTCTAGCACGGCCTCGTCTTTGACCTCGACCCCTCGTAGGAGCTGTAGTAGGAGTGCTAGAGTGCTGAGCGGAACCAAGGGAAGCATGCGTCCTCTCCATCTGCGAGAGAGTAGAATGGAAACTCAATCAGTATACAGAATATACTACGCACGACAGAGTATGAAGAGAAGAGGAGTATCCTAACATAGCAGCCTCTGGGGATAAATACAGACGTCTCTGTACCTATCCCTCAAACTCTACCAAGGTTGTTCGTGAGTTGTGAGACCTAAGAAACCTAGAGCTCTGATACCAACTTGTCACAACCCGAACTCCCACCTTTCGGACCGTGACTGCGACTAACGTTGAACCCGCTAGACAAGTCAACGTAAACTACACGTTAATATTTTTAAGTCAATCCAACAGTATTAAAATTTAATACCCTTCAAATCTTAACTGAAATAACCAACATACATTATAACTTTAACAGTGGCAATGTTACCATACTCTGAAAATGCGTAATGACATAGTAAAGATAACATCACCGCATAATCCAAAATCTGGGGTGTCACAACCTCACGAACTATCTATATTGAGTGCCAAATATAGAGTCTGAAAAGAAATATATAATTGTCTTGAAACTAGGAGAAAAAGTAAGACAATAAGGAATCCAAATGCAGGAGAGACAACAGGGCCCACGAATGCCAGCGGGTATACCTTGAAGCTCTGGATGGACTGAAGGTGTCTCCCTTAAAGCGGTCCACTGGGTCTGGATGCGGGATCTTCATAACACTAAGAAGTGCAGTGTAGCATCAGTACAACCGACCCCATGTACTGAGTAAGTGTCGAGCCTAACCTCGGTCGAAGTAGTGACGAGGCTAGACTTGACAATAATGATAACCTGTTCCATTCTATAGCAGGCAACATGGATAATACAAGGCAAGAGATAAGCAAACAGGTAAGGGATACGGGAGCAATAAAGGGGAACAAGTGAAATGAAGCAGTAAAATTCACATATAGAACTAAACAAGGGAGGCAATCTAACACAATACCCAACGAAACAAGTATAAGTCCCAGAATGTAACACAATGGCACGACATCACCCTTCGTGCTTTTACTCTCTTCCTCACAATGCAATGTAATCAAATATCATGGCACGACATCACCCTTCGAGCTTTACACTCTTCCTCACTATGCAATGTAATCAAATATCAGGGCATGGCATCACCCTTTGTGCTTTTACTCTCTTCCTCACAATGCATTGTTCAATGTAAGGCAATGTAGATCATGGCACGACATTAACCTTCGTGCATATAATCAATGAAATTCATGCCACGACATTAACCTTCGTGCTTATAATCAATATGAATCATGGCACAGCATCACCCTTCATGCTTTACACTCTTCCTCACCAAACAATAACAGATATAATGTCAAGGAGTACAGCATAGTGGAAATAGATAGTTTAAATCACCCGGCAAGGGGAAAACATCAAATTAATAACTCAATAAATGCTTGGAAAGGGTCTCAGCTATAACCAATCACCTCAATCGCATACTCTACAATTGGCTTATCATTCGTATTAACACTTCTCAAGCTCAATATCCAATGCTTTCAATCAAGAATAAATTACCAAGTAAAGACAATCTAATAATATGCTAAACATGGAAGAAATACTGCAATTTCTATCAAATAGACTCACGGGCATGCTTGACACACATTGCATAGGTACTTGTCACCTCACCTATGCAATGAACATGATGATCACTTAGCACATAGCAAATTATACTTATTCCCTCATCAAAGTTAGGCAAGACACTTACCTCGGTCCAAAGTATCGCAATCAACCCTCTAAGACCATCTTTCCTTTATAATATGACTCTGAAACAACGATATCTAGGAATAATTAATTCAATAATATCAATAAAGACTCAATAACACAATCCCATAGCATAGATATTCAATTTCTAGCATTCCTCCAAAATTACCAAAATTCGATCCCGAGCCCGCTTGGTCCAAACACGAGGCTCGGACCAAAACTCGATCACTCATAACCCCACGAGTTAAAATATATCATTTGTTTCAAGATCTGACCCCAAATTGAGGTTGAATCTCCTAATTTTCCCAAAAACCTAACTCTACCCAAAACCCCTAATTTCTACTTGACTTTATGGTTTTAGGCCTAGATTTCCAGTGATTATGGAAGAAAAATGGAAGAATTAGAAGTTAAGATCACTTATCCAAGTGGTTATGGAGGGGATCTAGCTTGGGAGTCATCAAGGGAGGTGGGAGGAGAAGACGAAGGCTGAAAATGTGATATTCCCGTATGGTATTCTGTTTTGGGGGGATTTTTAATAACTGGGCCAAACTACCCTTCGCGTTCGCGGGCCCCTGGCTGCGTCCGCGAAGGTTTAGCTGCTGCGACCTACGCGTTCGCGGAGCTAGGGCCGCGTTCGCGAAGGTTTGACTTCCTAGGCTTCCGCGTTCGCAGAGCTAGGGCCGCGTTCGCGAAGGTTTGACTTCCTAGGCCTCCGTGTTCGCGAGCCTACGCCCGCGTTCACGAAGAACAAAGCTACCCTGCCCCCCAACCTCACCCTAAGCCTATGCGTTCGCGTAGGAGCCCTGCCCAATGCTCCGCATTCGCGTCTCCCTTTGCGCGTTCACATAGAGTAAAGCCCAGGCCACCATAATTTACCGTTCGCATTCGCGAGCCCTTGGATGCGTTCGTGAAGTGTATAACACCAGACACCAGCAAACCATCCAAAAATACCAGATTTTTCATGAATTTTACACCCCGTTAGCTACCCGAAACTCACCCGAGCCCTCAGGTCTCAAAACCAAAAACACACATGACTCCCAAAACTCTTAGAATTTTCTTAAACTTCATAAAGCTTAACTTTTCCAATTTTTATCTAAATCATGCCATTTCAAGTCCGTTCTACACCAAATTTCACACATAAGACAAAATAACATATAATAAACTTGTTCCGGGCTCTGGAACCATAATGCGGGCCTGGTAACATAGTTTCCACATATTATTCATTTTCAAAATCCTTTATCATTTTCAGAAAATAATTTTCTTTAAAAATTTATTTCTCGGGCGTGGGACTTCGGAAGTCAATTCCGGGCATATGCCCAAGTCCCATATTTTTCTACGGATCCTCCGGGACCGTCAAATTACGGGTTCGGGTCCGTTTACCAAAAATGTTGACCAAAGTCAACTTTATTCATTTAATTATCCTAACATTCCATTTTCATCAAATTTCAGCATAAAGACTTCCCGGCTACATGCCCGGGCTATGCACACATATCGAGATGAGATTAATAGAGGTTTTCGGGGCCTCGAAACACAGATTTAGCTAGAATTACTTTGGATGACCTTTTGGGTCATCACAATACAGCATCTTGAAGGCTAGGTAAAATAAGGTAAGAATCAAAATTCTTCAGTAATCATGGAACTCATAATCAATTAGTGTAAAATCAGTCCAAGTACTCCCTCAATTAAGGGAGTTAACTTCAGTCGGTAAAAGAAAGGTAACAAATAAGGAAGGAGATCATATATGGCTGAAATATAACTAAGCAAAGTACATGTATGGAGTAGGAAATTAAGGCTAGGTACATAAGATTCTAATTAAGGAAATAACATAAGAATCAATTACAAGTATAATAAACCACATAATAATGCAAGAAAATAATTTAAGGGTCGGAAATCAGAAAGGTAACACAGGAAATTAGCTATTCAAAGAATCGTAAATACTAATTAAGGGAAATTACTATAAATTTCTGTGAATGAACGAAATAAATATAGGCAGAGAGAAGCAAAATCAGAAACCCTAATAAGCACAATAGGGTAGAAATCACAGAAAATCAGGGATTCAACTAGAAAAATAGTACTGATTAGGGGAAATTACTACAAATTTCTGTCAATAAATGAAATAAACACAATACAGGCAAGAAGAATCAAATCATAAACCATAATAAGCATAATAGGGTAGAAATCACAGAAAATCAGAATAGATTCATGAGAAACAGACATACATACCAATCAAACGAGCGAATCAACAAAGACAAATTCAGAACCCAAAGCTAAAGCCAAAAGAAATTAGGGTTCTTCAACATAGTTAATCAAGTTAAGGGGAAACTTAAATAGAACTATTAAAACACAATAATAATCATGAAATATAACTTACCCTCAGAGACAAAGTCATATTGGAAAGAAGTTAAGAAACCCTAGTTATGAAGAGGAAGAGACATTTTTAAAAATCAGAAAGAATCTCAGGAAAATAGTATAATAACTCAAAATAGTCTCAGATCTGTTACATATCTAAAGAGTCGAGAAATAAATTAGGGTTTTGAGAGAGAACAACCTAGAGATAGAAATATTCTGGCTTAGAAACCATAGGTTTAGTAAGAAAATGGGACGACCTTACTTAGACGGGCCCAGGTGGCCTTAGAACAACAAGAGCATGCCATAGGTGCGAGTGAACAGCCACTGGTCCCTTGAGGACCTTAGAGATGCAAGAGTCCGGCCATGGAGAGGGAGCCATTAGAGCTAGGAGTGGTGGTGGAACCACCATTATTACCGGCGAGCAGGCAGCCGGCGAGTGGAAGCCATAGCTAAGCAGAGAGAGCTTGAGAGAGAATGAGATAGTGTGACGGTGGGTGAGTGATGAGAGAATGAGGGTTGGGAGGGGGGGGGGTGTATGGTCTTAGGTTAATTTAGGAAAGAATGGATCTGGTCCGTTGATCAAATTCATCAACGACACAGATTAAAAAAAATTAGGTCGGCTTGATTTAGGAATTGGGCTGGTTTAATTAAGGGTTTTGGGTTGATTTTAATAGGTTGTAATTGAAATGAATCCTATGTATGGAAACAATACATAAAAATGAATCCTATGTATGGAACAATTTTAAAAAGATTATTTGGTATTTAAAAATATAGAGGACTAATTTCTGGTAACAAATAGTACAAAATTATATGTTTGGGCTATAATTTTAAAGTTATTGCAATTATAGCCAAAGAGTGTCAATTTGGCTAATTGTGAATCAATTAGGTCTTAATAGCTTTACTAATTCAAATATACAATTTACTCTAATATTCATGCTCAATTCGTGGTAAAAATCCAAATTACCAAATTTCTAGGTTTTCTTCCAAATTCCAAAGTTTCCACAATTTTTCATGTTCAAATCCATGCTTAAACCTTGTATTTAACTGGGAATGAGTAGGAACAACTTACCTTGACAAAGATGACAAAATTCCCCTCTTGAAGCTCTCCAAAAATCACCCACACCAAGTGAAAGAATAAAGAGATTTCAAAAATCCCGTTTAAAGTAATACACTGCCCAGGCGCCCTTCTATGCGATCGCATAGGCCTTTAGTGCTGCCTCCCTAATTAATCTCCGCGATCGCGCTCTCATCCATGCGATCTCACAAGCCAACCCAAATCCCTCAAAATTTTCTTCTCCGCGATCGCACAACAATGGCAGCGGTCGCATTTCACACCAGATGCTCCAGCAAACAGCAGCAGCAAATCACTCACAAATTACCCGAAACCACCCCGAAATACACCTGAGGCCCATGGGACCCCGTCCAACCACACGACTCAGTCCCATAACATCCCACGGACTTGCTCGAGGCATCAAATCACATCAAACAACGCCGAAATCACGAATCGCACAAAAATTCAAACTTTCACCTTCGATGCCGAAACCCGTCAAATCACGTCTGATTGACCTCAAAATTTGCACACAAGTCAACATTACGGATCTGCTCCAACTTTCAGAATAGCATTCCGACCCCGATATCAAAATTTTCATTTCCAGTCGGATTTCTCAAAAACCTTAAAATTTCTATCATTAGCCAAATGACTTCAAAATGACCTACGGACATCAGAATTCACTTCCGATCGTGCTGAATAACCATACGAAGCTATTCCCAAGCTTGGAATCCCAAACGGACATCAATAAAACCGAAATGCCTTCCAACCCAAATTTATGAAATATTTCTAAAAATGCTAACTTCCACATTATACGCTGAAATGCTCCCGGGCTATCCAAAACCTGATCCGGACATACGCCCAAGTCCGAAATCATCATACGACCCGATGGAACCTTCAGATCCTGATTCTGAGGTTGTTTACTCAGAATTCCAATCTTGGTCGATTCATCCAATTTAAGTCTTCCGAAATGAGAATTTTCCTTTCAATTTAACTTCGAACTTCCTGAATTTCAGTTCCGACCATACACACAAGTCATAATACCTGAAATGAAGCTGTTCTTGGCCTCAAACTGCTGAACGACGAGCTAGAGCTCAAAACGACCGGTCTGGTCATTACATTCTCCCTTTCTTAAATATATTTTAGTCCTCGAACGTGCCAAGAACCGCTCTGGAGTTATCTGAAATCACTGTTTAACACCTCGTGCACCTGCCTGTGCTACCACGGCCTCGTGGAGAACATTAGCTTGATCAAATCTAAAGATATTCCCTTTTATCCATACAATAAGCTCAGACCCCCAGTCCCAACACTTGAAATTCTTTGCTAGGCCTGTTTCCAATATGTGATCACCGTATCAACAACCACACGAGGTACCAGAACAGGGTTGTGTACCTTAGCTGAATTAGCACCATGCACCGCATAATTCATCATCTAACAACAATGATTCTCCCTGAACCTTAATAGCCAAAATTCTAAAAATTTGATGCTCTCAATGAACCTTATAAGATACATACATACATCCTGCTATAATGCTGACGATACCACCACAAGGGAGCAGATGTGCAAAAATTATAACCCACTACAGAGCAAACCAAACATGGAATCTTTCCCCTTCACTAAAATCATCGTCTCATTACAAACAAATGAGGGTAATTGTCCAGTAGTATACTTCACTTAATCTCATCGCACTTGACCCCTGATTCAATACTCTCGTCTCACCCAGTTTGAACTGTTCCAACAACCAATCACCCCAGATATGACCAACGGTCTCACACGATGCCACAATGAGCCAATAGGCCACAATTCGAACATGATGCATTAGGAAAGGACTCAGGAAGGGACTACTCGACTCACGCACTTAATATAAACTTTCCTCTGAGAATACGCAGTACAACATAAGAAAAATGAATAAAGGGGACCATGCTCATCATCACACTGTTGCGGCGTGAAACTCGATACGAATAACATACCCGTGGCCGCTGCCACCCAATCCCATCATAAAATTTACATAAGGAAATATACACGGAGCTAAATTGCTCACTATTACAAATTACTGAATATCGGTTACAAGCACGCTAAGCGCATAATACCATTCTGGGGAGATTGATAGATCCATATGCTACAAAACTCAAGCACAACTAAGGTGCGATTTATAATCTGAATCTCAAGAGCCATCCTGCTCACATAACCTCATCACTACGCGAAATCTCAACACATAAGAAATTATCATATCGTTTCACAACTCACACGGCACGACCATAATATACACAAGAATCTGACAAAGACGAAACAACATTTGGTATTCCAACACCCCTTCTCTGCGGAGCGCTATACCAAAATGAACACATCTGACTCGCATGAAGTCCACAATCTTGTTTAAATCCAGTCACACACTTCAAGCCGATTATGCTCGCACTGTACTAGGCGGATAGCCTTACCTATGTACAAAATAACCCACTTCCTCTCATAACACACAAGAACAACCATCATTTCCAGAACGAACACCCCACAATTCACGACCAACTGAACCGAACGCCTTCCAAGCATGAATTCTAAAATAAGCAATATTGCACTTCCTTATACTTGGTCTAAATATTCACTCAATCAGGTGACTACCTGTCACACTTATACCATCTTCCCGTGGTCACGCTCCCACGACCTTCCATGAGGTAACAAGTCTGCACCTCCGTACCACCGACCACACAAATGCTGCAAAACACATTAAGAATCCATGACCGGGGTACAAAGCTTCTTTCACCGTATATCGATCTCAGGTGACACTTAAGATAACACCTGCTTACTCTGAACATTTAAATCCCTTATTCTTTCTCCTCCGAGCTCCTGACATCCTTGTTAACTCCAAACCGCAATCTCGATTCTTACTTCTAGTTACATACTTCGTACTGCACCTAACATGCCAATATGGAATAGCATAGGAATTCCATCATAACTCCTGAACCACTAATAGGGTGAACACTTCATCATATAGAATCCTTTTACTTACCTCAATTCATGAGAACGATAACAACATACAAGTGAATCCTCACAGTCACAATACATGCGAATCTTAAGTAGTGGTCTGAACCACCATAAACCTTCCGGGATCCGCCTACACCTGATAGGCCATAGCACTTGAATGCTCCCAAATGAAATCTATTACGATGGACGACATGCCCCATATACATCTGCACAAACCATACACCTACTCAATCACACCGAAGGAACTGGTCACTGCCGTACATGTGCCATTTCAACCATGGCTAACCAATTTATCTTCTTATAATCATATTTAATTTCCTTATAGGTAGTAGTAACTTCCTTCAACTCATAGCAAACTAAACCCTCACTCATCCCGAGTGATCATGATTCACGAGACCACACTGCTTAAATCCCGCAACCCGTCTCATACCCTCCTTGTAAATTTTCTACAACCCGGAGTTTATTTCTCTCACTCCTCCAATAATATCCTGCATGTTGAAAATAACATAGAACACTCCAACCATTTTTCCGTTTCTCAGAAATTACGCTGCAAAAGCTCGATTCTTAATCATACTGCTGCTCGAAACCCTTAAACACTGCATTCTCTAACTTTCGAATTTACTAGGACCGCTGCTGAGAGTCACCCACTCTGACTGGCCCCCGAATACAATCAACTCCAAGTATCTTCTAGCACATGAACATGCTCTCAACGAAGCACGTGACTGAGTCACTACCCTTACAACTTTTCTATGCCTTAAGCATAAATTCTGAATCTTTCAAAGCCTAACCCTTGTCCAACAGGGCCAACTTTTGCACACATTCGTCAAATCTCACGCACAATCACCTTTTTGCTCCTTTCCCCTAGCTGTATTAACTTTCCAATATGCCGACACTCCGCAACCCCATGAGAATACAATCCTACAACCCAACTGCAGGTGGTGGGACTCCCCCACTTAGCCCGAAGCAACTCTTGCACCCCTCTAGACCTTGCTGAGCTCCTTTATTCTTTGTTAACATGATCTTGCTCAACCGGTCCGTCCAATTCTTCCTAATTCTCCTGTTAGCATTCCCTAAATACTCAAATTCTCTATCACCATTCACACATTCCGCCTCCTACCGAATAGCCACTAGGATTCCACGCATAAACTTGCCAACCACACAACCGCTAACCTACTCATAGGAGATAACCCACCTGTGGAAATCACCAACCGACACCTTCCAACAACATTGCGTTGTACACCCTCTACAACATCAATATCCCACCCTAAGCCTGTTCTCATTCACCAACTTTTCCCGTCCGTCCGCTCCTCATGGACATCTACTAAATGCACTACAACATCTTCAAACTCACCGCCATATAGCCTCCTTCTTCATCCTAATAACTTCATCTATGTTGTATCCAACCTTCTGCCAAAATAACCCATATTTCAACTTAAGCTCGAGGACCCACTCACTGTCCCCTAAAACTCTCAAATCACTCCAAACATTTCCTCAAGATAGGCAACTGTCTTACAACTGAAATCATATACTACGCTGGCACTCTCCCATTTTAGTTAAACTCATTCCTTTAAGCAACTACCCGACTTCCGTCTCTCATGCCTAGCATTTTAGAGATTTAGCCGCCACCTGACACTTTGCACATGTCTTCCTTCACTGCATGCTTCTTAATTGTGGCCCCAATTCAATATCATTCTCTGTAGATCTTGAACCAGCGGATCATCACGACTTCAAACCCTCTGAAGATCATCTTTCTCGAGATGCCTTCATTAGAAATAACTATTCGATTCTGAACCACTACACACTACGATCTCTGACAACCACTTCTTCAACACTACTTCACAACACTCTGACCCAATGCAACCTAAGAGCTATAACACCGGCGAACTTAACGCATTCTACTCAATCAAACAATGATACCACAACACAGGTGAATACTCCACGTTGCTCAGTAACACCAAGTCTTACTACCTTATTAATCTGAACCGGACCGTTCATAGTCCTAATGCCTTTCGTTCGACGGAACTAAAATACTAAAACCTCAAAATCACGTCCTGAGAAGTCCTCCTTCCAAGTCATTCATTACCGCTTTCACCAATCATAAGCATCATGATAATCCGAGCATAGCCCCCAAGCTCTCAGGAACACAGCTACGGAGCTGAAACAACATAATATCCTTTTGCATGGCGATAACAACAACCCAATCAACTATGTATGGAAAACATCACGCACCATATATGTAGCACTATTACAATCCCTCAAAATCCCAATTTGTAGAAAGTGTTCCGCGGCGTATGAGATTGAGTAGGAAGAAACATAGGCATAAGCCTTAAAGGAATCCAATCGCACGATGAGGAATCAAGAAGGGAATTACTCCTAACAGCCATGTAGCCTCTCAAAGATAAGTACAGACGTCTCTGTACCGATCCGCAAGACTCTACTAGACTTGCTCATGACTTGTGAAACCTACGGGAACATTGAGCTCTGATACAATGTTGTCACGACCCAGAAGCCATTTAGGTCATGATGGCGCCGGACACCACGGTCAGGCAAGCCAATCCTTAATTGGTGAATTATATTCCTATTCTTAACATTTTTAAATTGGTACCTTTCATTTCATTTCATAACAAGTGAATAAATCTTTGTTACTTAAATACGAAAGAAAAACAATCCAATTTAATAAAATAAATCCCAATACATCCCCAGAACCTGGTGACACAAGGACATGAGCCATTTCTAAGAATATTTACAAAATTCTACAAAGCTTGTCCGAAATACAGTTGGACAAGGAAAATTAGAATAAAGTGAATACAATGCGAGGGAGACTCTGTCAGCTGCGGATCGCCTCCGGATGATGCAGCTCGCCTAAGTCTCCATACTAGCCACGTCGCTATGATAGTACATGTGCAATAAAAAAGCACAACAATTGTAGCATGAGTACAAAAACAACATGTACTTAGTAAGTATCCCGCCTAACCTCAGTGAGGTAGTGACGATAGGTCGAATTGGACACTTGCTATAAGTCGATTAAATATAATCAAGTGAGGTGCTAAGCATGAGTATCATAGGCAATTAAATAAGGAGTAGAGATAAGAAATATCAACTTATTTCACATTGTACACATCAATATTTCTTCATTTTAGCTGGCAACTCGAAACTCCTTAGCCCAATAAACAAGTATAATTCACAAGAAATAAGCAACATTTATCATGCGCAAGAAATTGCCGAGGGCCGAACGGCGCGGACCAACAATAATAAATTGTGCACTGCCGAGGCTCGAACGGCTCGAACCATAGATGCATCAGTTTTCCCCGCTCACGATTTGATCATGCGGCGCAGTCAACATAATAATAATAATAAAGCTAACCTGCTCGTGAATCATACCTGCAATTCAGGTGCTCATAGGTACACGTATTCACATAATAATCCGCATTTTTATCAAGCAAACAACTTCACATGAAAATGATAAAATTCTCTTTAGGTGAACATAACATGAAGATAATATTTAAATTGTTTCTGGAAATACATATGCCAAGTTTGATAAGGTTTTAAATATCACTGTTTCATCCGGAACACGATTATGCAAGGAAGGATCCATTCTCTTCTCAGACAATTGAGGAAAATAAGTTCTAATATTTTTAAGTACTCTATTACTAACTCGATAATATCACCAGGCTAATATCATTGATTAAATCACAAGTACGACAGGTAAGGCATGCTAGTGGGTCCTAGACTACCCGGACATCGCATAATAGTAGCTACGCACGGACTCCCATCACCTCGTGCATACGTATCCCCCACAAACACTAACACATATTTAATTGGTTCACCTAGGGGGACAATTCCCCCTCACAAAGTTAGAAAGGAGACTTAGCTCACTCCGAAACTTCATAACCGGCTTCCAAGCCCTTCCGACGATTCCAATGGATGCAAAACGCCCCAAAACTATCCAAATAATGACAAACCAATGAACATATACTCTAATATTTGTTAACAATTCGAATTATATAAATTCCCAACTTCGCTTGAAGAATTGACCAAAATGCCCTCGGGCCTACGTGCCTGGATTTCGAAATTTCTTGAAGATAAACTCGACCCATAGCTTTACTAATTCAAATATACAATTTACTCTAATATTCATGCTCAATTCGTGGTAAAAATCCAAATTACCAAATTTCTAGATTTTCTTCAAAATTCCCAATTTTTCATAATTTTTCATATTCAAATCCATGCATAAACCTTGTACTTAACTTGGAATGAGTAGGAACAACTTACCTTGACATAGATGACGAAATTCCCCTATTGAAGCTCTCCAAAAATCACCCACACCAAGTGAAAGAATGAAGATATGACAAAAATCCCGTTTAAAATAATACACTGCCCAGGAGCCCTTCTATGCGATCGCACAAAGGCCTCCGCGATCGCATAGGCCTTCAGTGCTACCTCCCTAATTGATCTCCGCGATCACGCTCTCATCCATGCGATCGCACAAGACAACCCAACTCCCTCCAAATTTTCTTCTTCGCGATCGCACAACAATGGCAGCGACCGGATTTCACACCAGATGCTCCAACAAACAACAACAACAAATCACTCACAAATGACCCGAAACCACCCCGAAATACACCTGAGGCCCCCGGGACCCCTTCCAACCACACGACTCAGTCCCATAACATCCCACATACTTGCTCGAGTCTTTGAATCACATCAAACAACACCAAAATCATGAATCACACCAAAATTCAAACTTTATGAACTTGAAATTTCAAACTTTCACCTTCGAAGCTGAAAACCATCAAATCACGTCCGTTTGAACTCAAACTTTGCACACAAGTCATATTTGACATTACGTATCTGCTCCAACTTCCGGAATCTCATTCCTACCCTGATATCAAAATTTCCACTTCCGGTCAAATTTCTCTAAAACCTTTAAATTTCTATCTTTAGCCAAATGACCTACGGACATCCGAATTCACTTCCGATCGCACTCCCAACTCCTGAATCACCATACAAATATATTCCCATGCTCGGAATCCCAAAAAGACATAAATAACACCGAAATTCCTTCCAACACAAATTTATGAAATTCTTCTAAAAATGCTAACTTCCACATTATACGCTGAAATGCTCTCGAGCTATCCAAAACCCGATCCGGACAAACGCCCAAGTCCAAAATCATTATACAAACCTGTTGGAATCTTCAGATCCTGATTCCTAGGTTGTTCACTTAGAAATCCAATCTTAGTTGATTCTTCTAATTTAAGGCTTCTGAAATGAGAATTATCCTTTCAATTTAACTTCGAACTTCCCGAATTTTAATTCCGACCATACACACAAGTAATAATACCTGAAATGAAGTTGTTCATGGCCTCAAACTGCTGAACGACACGCTAGAGCTCAAAACGACCGATCGGGTCATTACATTCTCCCTCTCTTAAACAGATGTTCGTCCTCGAACGTGCTAAGAACCGCTCTGGAGTTATCTGAAATCACTGATTAATACCTCGTGCACCTGCTTGTGCTACCACAACCCCCTGGAGAACATTAGCTTTATCAAATCTAAAGATATTCCCTTTTATCCATACAATAAGCTCATATCCCCAGTCCCAACACTTGAAATTCTCTGCCAGGCCTGTTTCCAATATGTGATCACCGTATCAACTACCACATGAGGTACCAGAACAGGGTTGTGTACCTTGGCTGAATTAGCACCATGCACCGCATAATTCATCATTTAACCACAATGATGCTCCCGGAACCTTAATAGCCAAAATTCTACAAATTTGATGCTCTCAATGCACCTTATAAGATACATACATACATCCTGCTATAATGTTGATGATACCACCACAACGGAGGAGATGTGTAGAAATTCTAACCCAATACAGAGCTAACCGAACATTGAATCTTTCATCTTGACTAAAATCATCATCTCATTACAAGAAAATGAGGGTAATTGTCTTGTAGTATACTTCACTTAGTCTCATCACACTTGACCTCTGATTCAATACTCTCGTCTCGCCCAGTATGAATTGTTCCAACAACCAATTACCCCATATATGACCAACAGTATCACACGATGCCATAATGTGCCAATAGGCCAAAATTCGAACACGATGCATAAGGAAAGGACTCATGAAGAGACTACTCGACTCACACAACTAATATGAACTTTCCTTTGTAAGCCTGCCACGACTTTCTAAGCTACTGCTCTGTAAGATGCCGCCTCGACCCATTTGGTGAAGTAATCAATAGTTACTAAGATAAACATGTGTCCATTTAAGGCTATAGGCTCAATCGGTCCAATGACATCCATTCCCCAGACGGCGAATGGCCAAGGTGAGCTTATTGCATGCATTGAGCTCATTTAGGGGTACTTTTATCATATCTGCATGTACCTGACACTAGTGGCATTTTCAAGCATAGTAGATACAGTCCGTTTCTATGGTCATCCAGAAATAACCGGCTCGGAGTATCTCATTCGCCAAGACAAAACCATTCATATGTGGGCCGCAGGTCCTAGCATGTATTTCTTCAAGTAGTTCGGACGCTTCCTTCGTATCGACAAATATCAATAATCCCAAATCGGGAGTTCTCCTGTACAGGGTTCCTCTATTGTGAAATCTCTGAAGCGTGCATTTCTGAGTATCATTTGCAAGCTCTGGGTATTCTCCCTTTGTCAAGTATTCCTTGATGTCGTGGAACCATGGTTTTCTGTCCGCTTCTTCTTCCATATAGGCACAATATGCTGTATGGCTATGGATCTTTACTAGAATAAGGTTAATGAAGTTCTTATCTGGATGTTGAATCATGGGTGATAGAGTGGCAAATGCATCGGCAAACTCATTATGAATTCTGGGGACGTGCAAAAATTTTATCTTTGTGAACCTCATTCTCAATTCCTGCACATGGTGCAGATATGACAGTATCTTGGAATTCTTGGTAGCCTATTCTCCTTGTACTTGGTGTATTAGCAAGTCTGAATTGCTAATTACCAACAACTTTTGAATGTTCAAGTCAATGGCCCTATTGAGCCCTAGGATGTAGGCTTCATATTCTACCATGTTGTTAGTGCAGAGGAATCTGCATTTATCAGATATCAGATAATGTTGACCGATTTTTGATACCAGGATAGCTCCAACGCTGACTCCTTTGAAATTTTCCGCTCCATTAAAGAACATTCTCCAATCGTCATTGGATTTTGCAATGTCTTCTCCTATGAACGACACTTCTTCATCGGGAAAATATATTTTCAGGGGTTCGTATTCTCCATCCACGGGGTTCTCGCCAAGATGGTTTGCCAATGCTTGTTCCTTGACCGCTTTCTGAGTCACATAGACAATGTCGAACTCACTCAGCAGGATTTTCCACTTAGCCTACTTTCTAGTAGGCATGGGCTTCTGAAATATATACTTCAAGGGAGCCATCCTTGATATGAGAAATGTCGTGTAGGCACAGAAGTAGTGCCTCAACTTCTGGTCTACCCAGGTAAAGCATAACACGTATGATCCAGTAGAGAATACCATGCCTCGTATGGGGTGAAGGTTTTACTCAGATAATATATAGCCTGCTCTTTTCTCCCTATCTCATTGTGCTGCCCTAGGACGCAACCAAAAGCTCCATCTAGCATTGCGAGGTAGAGTAATAAGGGTCTACCTGGCTCTGGCGCTACCAAGACTAGCAGAGTTGATATATACTCCTTGATTTTGTCTAAGGCCTTTTGACAATCCTCGGTCCATTTGGTTGCGGCATCTTTTTTCAGCATCTTGAAGATTGGTTCACATATGACCGTGGACTGGGCTATGAACCGACTGATGTAATTAACGCGTCCCAAGAAAATCATCACATCTTTCTTATTCTTTGGCGGTGGTAACTCTTGGATGGCTTTGACCTTGATGGATCCAATTCTATCCCTTGGCGGCTGGCGATGAATCCCAGCAATTTTCCAGCAGGAACCCCGAATACACACTTTACGGGGTTCAATTTCAGGTTGTATTTTCGCAATCTGTTGAAGAACTTTCTCAAATCTGCTATGTGGTCGGTGGCTTTCTTGGAATTGATGATGACGTCGTCCACATATACCTCAATAGCTTTATGTTTCATGTCATGGAGGATAGTGGTCATAACTCTTATATAAGTGGCCCAACATTCTTTAGGTTGAATAGCATCATCTTATAATAGTATACTCCCCACGACGTAATGAAAGCCGTTTTCTTAGCATCTTCCTCGTCCATCAAAATCTGATGGTAACCGGCGAAACAATCCACGAACGACTGAAGTTCATGCTTGGCACAATTTTCAATTAGGATGCGTATGTCTGGAAGAGGGAAATCATCCTTTAGACTGGCCCGGTTGAGATCCCAGTAGTCGACACAAACCCTAACATTCCCATCCTTCTTGAGCACTAGCATGATGTTGGCTAACCATGTTGAATATTCAACCACCCTGAGGTCCTTTGCGTTGATTTGCTTGGTAACTTCCTCTATGATTTTCAGGCTCATATAAGGCTTGAACTTCCTGATCTTCTGCTTTACCGGTGGGCACATTGGATTGGTTGGCAGCTTGTAAGCCACAATAGATGTACTTAGACCATTCATGTCGTCGTATGACCATGCAAATATATCTTCATACCCTTTAAAGAATTTGTGTATTCTTCTTTCTCTGATGGTAACAAGTGGATGCGGATGTGATTTTCTTTGATAGACTCTGAATCTCCCAGGTTGATTACCTCAGCTTCATCCATAATGGACTTAGGTCGGTTCTCAAAATCCTCAACGTTTCTGACAATTTCATCGGGTATGACATCCTCTTCTTCTGAATCGATGTCCTTTTATTGCGTTGTCTCATTGCATGTCACGGTCATTGGTTCATCAAGATAGGAAATAGTAATGCTGTATAGATAGAAGTAATGACAGAAAAATGATAATAATAAATATTGATTAAAATATAAAGCGATTTTTGATAATTTGAACAAGTGTTTTAGAACATTGGGGATCTTATTGAAAAAATAGAAATGCGAAAAGGAAATCATTAGCAGATAAAAAAAATAAACAATGCTTGTTCAGCCTTGCTACCCCGCGACTTGTCGGGCCCTGGATGTTTTGACAGTCCAATTCTTAAGAAATGATCCTTTGCTCATGGCCTGGATGGAAGGGCCTTCCTCCTCCTCCTCTCGACAATAAAATAACAGTTCACGTATTTATCTTCCAGAAATATATTCTTCAAGGCTGCCAACGCTTCTTCTTCTTCTGACCCCATATGATGTCAGCCTCTTGGAAAGTCTGCTCCAAATGTGGTATAGGTTGTTCCAATGGATAATAGGGACTACGCCATGGTGGCGACTAGTCGTCGTACTCTTGCTAAGTGTACTGATATCCCAAGACAAAGTTAGTGTCGTGGCACTTCAACAGTATCGATTTGGAAATGCCCTAAAGATTCTTGCCGAGGCCCTTGCTGGGTTCGTATCCGCTCCAATTCAGTATGCTTTCAATCTTACTACTCCACTACTTGTCTTTGTCTATTGCATGGACTCAGTCGATGTGATTATAGGTTTCTCCACCAAACCTTCTTCTACCCTCAATTACCGGGATAGTCTAGCGGTTATAGATAGGGTTTCTTCCATCTCCATGGATGATTACTTCCTAGTGGTTCCACTCAAATTTCACTACCTGATGTAATGTTGATGCCACGGCCCCAGCGGCATGTATCCATGGTCGTCCCAATAACAGGTTGAAGGACGTCGATATATCTATCACCTGAAATTCAACCTCGAACCATGTGGGTCCCATTTGTAGACAAAGACTGATTTCACCAATGGTAGACCTCTGAGAATCGTCGAAAGCTTTTACATTCATGGACACTTCTCTTATCTCGTACAATTTCTTACCCAATTTCTTGAGTGTCGTCAATGGGCAGATGTTGAGGTTGGATCCCCCGTCAATCAGAACCCTAGTGATAAAATAATCTTTACATTGCACAGTGATGTGCAGTGCCTTGTTGTGACTTAATTTTTCAAGCAGCAACTCGTTCTCGTGGAAAGTGATCTTGTGGATTTCCAGCACCTATCCTACCATGTTGGCCATTTCTCCACTGGAGGTGTTATTAGTCACATATGCTTCGTTTAACACTCTCATTAAAGCATTCATGTGCATTTTCGAATTCTGCAGCAATGACAAAATGGATATCTGGGTTTGAGTTTTGTTCAGCTGATCGATGATTGAGTATTCTCTATCCTGCACCTTCCTCTAAATATCATTTGGGCCTGTCTCAATGATGGGTGGTCTGTTGGAAGCCTGCTTGCTGGATTCTGCCAAGTGTTCAGGTGTATAGAACCTGCCGGTTCTGGTCATCCCCTGTGCAGCACCAGCTTCTTCTATCTTGGTTTTACTTCTCCTTCTAGCCTCAACCACATAATCCCAAGGTACAATATTAGTGTTGAAACAAGGCGTAGTTGACAATGTTATTGTTATTGGTGTGACTACCTTTACTTCAAATGGGACGGGTAAAGTGGCAGATGGCATTAGTTTGACCTCAAACGGCACAGGTGCATCTGCGGGTGGTGCCGCTTCAAACTCAAATGGGACTGACACAACTTCATTCAGATCTCCTTACGTCTAAATCTGGACTATTATAGGATTAAGTGTGACTGTTGGCTTCTTTGGATCATCACCTTCTATGATCAACCAAATTGACCCCTCTGGGTCCCATTCTTCCTCTATGTCTATCGTGTTTATGCCTCAACCCCTATGGTCTAGGAGAGGATTGTTGCGAAAATTGGGAGTATCTTCCTTTTCTTGAATGATCTTATTATCAATTAGAGAATGGGTCTTATCGTTTAATGAGCATTATTCATCAGTGGTATGTCCATTCATGGCGAAATGGTATGCACAAGTTTTATTTGGATTAACCCACTGAGATGGATTTTTAGGGGTCATAGCATGGATAGGAGTAACATAACCAGCAACTTTCAATCTTTTGTACAACTGGTCAATAGGCTCAACAATGGCAGTATATTTCTTGGGTAGCCTACGGTCAAAACTGGGTCGAGGTCTTGGGAATTTTTGGCGAGCAGGGGGTGACTGAAAGTAGGATGGTTGAGAGTTGTATGTATGATAAACAAGGGATGGTTGGGAATATCTCGAATATGTGGGTTGATAAGTAGGTAGGGGAGATGGCTGATATGTTGGTGGAGGTGCTGACTGACAACCATTACAGCTCCTACATCTTTCTTCTTGGATATGCCGCCAGACTGCAGGGCCTTGTTTGTGGCTTGTAGTGCTTCAAAATTATCCGCTATTAATCCCTTCTTCAATTCTCTCACCTAGCTTGATGATGTCAGAGAATTTGTTGTTTTCAATCACCATCATCCTCTCGTAATACTACGGGTCTTGTGCTCGGACAAAGAATTTGTTCATTTGTTCTTCATCTTGGGTAGGCCTTACCTTGGTGCTTCAGATCTCCAGCAAGTTGCATACTCGCGAAATGTTTCAGTGGGCTTATTCTTAAGATTCTTGATGTAAAATACGTCTGGTGCATTTTTCTTATTGAACCTAAATCGGTCCATGCAATCTGATGCCATGTTCACCCAGTTGGACCACTTCTTAGGGTCTTGGCTGATGTACCAAGACAAAGCATCTCCCATGATGCTCCTCATGAATACCTTCATACGAATCTTCTCATTTTCCCACCCCAACCAATTTATCACAATAGGTCCTCAGATGGACCCTATGACCACTTGTGCCGTCAAACATTTCAAACTTAGAAGGTTTGTAGGCCTCTGGTAGTTCAACATCGGGTTGTATGCAGAGATCTTCATAGTTCAATCCTTCAACTCCCTTACTTCCTTCAACACCTTGAACACGGTTGGTCAGTTTCCAAAGTTCGCCGGCCAAGTTCTTAATAGATGGGGTTGTTATGATGGCCTGGCGCCTGGGCGTAGAGGTTTTCATTTGTTGAGTTTTGTGGTTCAGGGACGATCAGTGGGGTGTTTCTTGGAGTGTGTCAAGTGTTGCGTTGTGGTGGAATAGTTGGATTTTTCGGCGTAGTTGTATGGTAGTGAGTTGCGGGAGGGTTTTGTTTGTTTAGGGTATTCAGAGGAAGTATGGGATTTTGGGTGTTTGGATGATTGACATCTGGAACACTAAGTGAGAAGGATAGATTTGCCAAATTCCATACATGCTCAAGCTCCTCTTGGAGTTTCAACAACTTTTGCTCGAGTTGTGACATAGCATCGTTCGGGACCTGAGTACCTTGAGTGTTAGAATCTTCCATTTTGCCTTTGCCTTTGCTTTTTCCCTTAAGTAGACTAGGAGGCGGAGAAGGTGGAGGGACCCTGGATCTTTTGTGGAATTATGATGATGCCATAATGCACGGACCAACCTTTGGGGAGGGTAATAATAAAAGGAAATAAACAAAACAAAAACAAAAGGTAGCCAAGTCAATGAGGATCATGAGAAAATATTGCAGTATTAAAGCACATATTGCAGAGTATAAAAACGTTTCCTAATTTGGGAGCCTCATTGTGCCTGAGGTAGGCCTAGAGACAAGTTGATTTGGAGATCTTAGATGCTAAAATGCCTCATTTCATTAATATAAATAGATGAATCCAAAATGACACAAAAATAATAAGCAGGAAATAAAGTCACTAATGGCACTTGACCTTATTACATTGATAAAAGCACTAAAAAACAAAGGAATCCTATCCTACTTGGTCCCAGAAAGACCTTCCCCAGATTTGGCATCCTTGATTCCGTCGAAAAAGTTCCCTATCTCACATAGTCCCAGCAGCAGGTACGCTCTGGATAGGTGTTCTCGTTCATTTCCCTCGGCTTTTGGGCAGTCTTCGACCCTCTTGATGATCTTACCTTCCTGCTCTACTATGCCTCACTCAAGGTATTTCAGCTTTTTGTTGGAATAAATGTCCATGTCTTTCCATTCTTTGATCAACCTTTTGTTGGTTTCATGTATCTCTCGGTGCTCGTTCTCAGAGTCGTGGATCCTTTTGCGTAGACGCTTGTACTTGACCTAAGCCTCAGTACTCTCGTCTATGATTCTGTGGCCTCAGCTGATTCCTGGCCTCACTAACCCATCCAAGTTGTCTTCTAACCATGCCGGATAGAAGGGTGCACATCCTACGTGGTATATGTTTGGTTCAATTGGGTTCTTCTCTATTATGATCTTACAGTGCCACATGTGTTGGGCTTGGCACTTGTGGAGAACGTCGTCATCATGGAAGTCAGCTCGGAAATGGCTCATCTTATCAACCCCAGCACAACTTGCTTCCTGCCTGCTTGTCTCATGACCCGGAGAGGAATGTAAGGATATATAACTCTTAACCCGATCAACACTAGGTGTGGTGCATCCCTGGACCTGGCGATGAATTCGTCCGTTGGGAACCACTCGAACATCCATTGTACTTGCTCCTCAGTTAGGTTATCAAAGAACTCTACCCACTCCATGGCAATCTTTGGCTAAGCAAATCTGTAAGCAATATATGTCATCCGCTTGGGGTGATGGAAGGCAATGTGATCTTCCCAAGCCCTTCGCGGAAGTTCTTGGTGGTATTGGCCCTATTGGAGATGTTCTAACAGCCACAGTTGTAGTAACAGATTGCAACCCTCGAAATTCTTTGCTCCTCTTTGACAACGTTCCAAGGCTCGGTAAATGTCTAATATGATCATCGGGACAATGGTGAAGGCTTGCCCATCAATCCCCTCCATTAAAGCCTTGGTTACCATGGCTAACCTAGTGTGAATCCGTTCCTTCTTTGTTGGAAACACGATCAACCCCAGAAAGCAAACATTGAATAAAAATACCCTACGCTGGATAGGACCTAGAGATGTCATGGCAAACTTGTTGTGATAGGTACGGTATGATTTGTTGTGACCGTACCTTTCATACAAGTACTCGAAGGGTATGTATGATTGCTTCAGACATTCTAACTCGGCGTTCTTCTTCAAACCCATCACTTTCAAAAAACCTTTGCATGTGTTGTTCTCAAGCACCAACAACCCAGAAGTTTCCTAAACTAATCCAGCTAGTCCTCCTATCTCTTCTAGAAGCGGTGTCATATCAATATTCCCAAAGCGGAATACAGCTCTTTCGCTATCCCAAAATAAGGTGGCACCCTCGATCAACATGTTATTGGGTTTGATGTCTAGGAGAGACGGTAAATTGCCTATGTATTTCTTGACGTGTTTCTTATCACTGGAGTGAAGATCCTCCCACCAGTTCAGGAGCATTGGAGGGATATTGTTGAACATACCGAATCTGGGGACTTCGTGCCTCATATTTATACAAGAAAAAAATATTTAGGTCCTTACCCCCACCAGACCCGACTATATTTAGGATTAGCATACAAGCATTTAGTTCTCCAAATAAATGCACGGAACGTGATTGGGTCTGTTGGGATTATGAAATCCCTGGTGGACTTTGTACAAGGCTGTCTTAAAGGGTTATTGTGCGGAAGACACATTAAGACGACTAGGTTTGACCAGGATGCATGCACAGTATAACAGAGTAAGGTTTCTTTGGGGTTATAGATTGGTATCCTTGAGCGGACAACTCAATGGGGAAGGCACGGAACCATCGAGTGCACCGCTGATCGATTGGTTTTACCGCAAATAAGCTTTTCCAAATTTAGGGGGTGATATAATAGGAAGAGTGAAACCACTCATCAAGCGTTGTTATATGATTTTTATAGGCACGAGTGGAGTATGATGTTGAGCATGATTATGCAACAGTAAATAAGTAATAAAAGCATGTTGTCATGCATTTGCACATTATTAAAGTGGTAAATACAACAGTTAGAAATTAAAGCGGTTACTAAGGGAGACAAAGAAAACATGTCAGTTTTGTTCTTGGAAATAATAAATACTTCGAAGAAATAGAAAATTAAAGTGCACATAAAAAGAAAGGTAAAGGGTGAAGATATTAGCAAAGTAAAGACTAATTCACAAAGCAGTTTGAAATGGTAAAATCCTAAGATCCCCAGCAGAGTCTCCATGCTGTCGCGCCCCCCTTTTTCCTCTCCTTTCGGATCAGTCAGGGTTTATACATTGTTGGTAAAACTCATTTCATTTTGGAATAAGGGATGTAAGGATATGGAGAGTCGCCACCTAACGAATTAAGGTGCGTTAGGGCACCTATTAAGGGTCACAATAATATTAATTTGAATAACCAGAGATTGGGTAAGGGCTTGAAATTACTCTAAGGGGAGGGTGTTAGGCACCCCTCAAAGTCCATAACTGTGGTTCCCTTGTCACGACCCCAAATCCTAACAGGTCGTGATAACGCCTATCATGGAACTAAGCTAGTCAACCATCACATCCCTACCCATTCGTTCTATTATAATATTTCACAAATCAATAACAAACAACAAATATAAATAATTTCATTAAGTCTTTACGCCCCAATAATAATCTAACAATCCAAACCAAAAAAAAAACTCCCAAGACTGGAGTCAACATGGTCACGAGCATCTATGTAATAAAACTAACTCTACCAATGTCTTAAATAAAGTCTAGGAATGAAATGCTAAAACTAAATAAGGAAGGGAAATGGAGAAGTTGTGAACGCTGGACAGCTACCTCCAAATCCCGTAAGCTGCTGATAACGAACTTAGACGACTACTGCTCCAAATCAATACTTGGATCTGCATACAGATGTGCAGGGAGTAATGATGAGTACGCCAACTCATTAGTAATGAAAATAAATCACAGTCTTAGAAAATACGAACCACACAGCACAGATACACCAATTCACAAAAACAGTAAATCACCAAGTAACCATAAGTATTCATCAAATACATAAGTTCGAAAATCATTTTCCCGAAATCCTTTGTAACAAGTATAATATCAATATATCTCAGTAAAAATCAGTTTGAAAAACGAAGTGAATAAAAGTCAAGAACTCAGGAAAATTTTATCATAAATCAGCTCCTCAGGCCAAAAATCATTTCTCATAACAATCTCAGTATCATCCCATTAGGCAACCTCACAGTCACTCAATATTAGCCCATCAGGCAACCTCACAGTCACTCGATGTTAGCCCATTAGGCAACCTCCCAATCACTCAGTATCAACCCCGCGAGCAACATCACTCATTAGGTACCTGCGCTCACTAGGGGTGTGTAAAGACTCCGGAGAGAATTCTACAACCCAAGCACAATAATAAGACACAACATGGCATAATCACACACAATATAGGCCCGCAGCCTCACTCATACCATATCATCCTCACAATATTGGCCCGTAGCCTCACTAAGTCAGACACTCTCAACATGCCCTCCCGGCCATAATTATACCGGGTTCTCGACCCAAAGTAGTGTCTCATTTTCAATAAATAGTATCCAAATACTCTGAGTGTCAAAAACTTTTATCAAGAAAAGACTGAATGAAAATCACACCATATTAGTAAGGAAAATAGTAAAAACAGCCCCCAAGGGGTAAACAATTCGGCACTAGGCCCCAAATATGGCTTATATCCCAAAACACATCAAATATAGTGCAATACTATTAAGAATAGGCTTAAAAAGCAGTTTCACAACTCAATAGTTGCCTAAATAGGGAATATATTTCCAAAGTTCCAAGCTTTGTATTCCAAAACCCGTGAAAGAGTGCAGAGTCCGGGGTTTCATACCCTCAGGACAGGATTCAAAAATGGTGTTAAAATAGGTTATGGTCGCGGCAAGGTTTAATTATATTTTGTCCAGGGCCTTGTCCGCTCCTGCGGTCAAACTTCCGCAGGCGCGAAAATCATTGTGAATTCATACGAGCAGCTTTTTGCCGCATATTTCCAACTCCGAACTTCCCGTCAACCATCTGAAATCAATCTCGAGCGCCTCGGTACTCCAACCAAACATACAAACACATTACATATCATCATTCAAACTTAGTTGCACTCTCAAAACACTAAATATAACTTCAAAACACTAAAATCACATCTGATTCAAGCCTAAGAACTTTGAAATTTCTAAATCCAGCAACGATGCCGAAACTATCCAATACAACTCCGATTGACCTAAAGATTTGCAGACATATCCAAAATGACATTATGAACCTGTTCCAACAGTCGGAATTCTATTCCGACCCCGCTAGCCTATTTTCCATTGTCGGTCGAAAATCGCTAAAAACCAATTTTCGCCAATTCAAGCCTAATTCTACACTGGACATCACAAAAATATTTTGATCACAATCCTACGTCCCAATCACCTAACGAAGCTATCCGAGTCATAAAATCCGCATTACAAGGTCGTTTACCAATAAGTCAACTTTCTATTGACTTTTACAACTTTAAGGCTATTTTTAAAGACTAAGTGGCTAAACACTCACTGCAACCATTTCGATTTCAAGCCTTCCAACTCTAACACATCAATAACAGTATAACTAACCTATGACAAGTCAATAACAGTAACTATAATGCAGGTTCTACGTAACGACAGACCGGGTCGTTACATTCTCCCCCTCTTAAACAAGCGTTCATCCTCGAATGGGTCTAGAAACATACCGAGAGTCTCAAACAAGAGAGGATATTTCCTTTGCATCTTCCGCTCGGTCTCCCAAGTAGCCTCCTCCACTGGCTGACCTCTCCACTATACTTTCACTGAAGCTATTTTCTTTGACCTCAACTTTCTGACCTCGCAAGCCAAAATTGCCACTGGCTCTACCTCATATGACATATCACCCTCAAGCTGAATTGTGCTGAAGTCAAATACATGAGACGGGTCACCAACATATTTCATGAGCATCGACACATGAAATACCGGATGAACACTCGATAGGCTGGGTTGCAAGGCAAGCATATAAGACACCTCTCCAACCTTCTGAAGCACCTCAAAAGGACAATAAACCGAGGACTCAGCTTTCCTTTCTTTCTGAACCTCATAACACCCTTCATGGGTGATACCTTCAACAGTACCTTGTCACCTACCGTAAATGACACATACTGGACCTTCCGGTCCGCATAACGCTTATGCCTAGATTGCGCAGTGCAAAGTTGCTCTTGAATAAACTTCACCTTCTTCAGCGCATCCTGAATCAAATATGTGCCCAATAACTTAGCCTCACCAGGCTCGAACCAACCAACCGGAGATCTACACCTCCTATCATATAAATCCTCGTACGGGGCCATTTGAATACTGGACTGGTAGCTAATATTATATGCAAACTCCGCTAGTGGCAGAAACTGATCCCATGAACCACAAAAATCAATCACACAAGCTCGTAACATATCCTCCAAAATTTGAATAATCCGTTCCGACTGCCCGTCGATCTGAGGGTGAAATGCAGTGCTCAACTCTACATCTGTACCCATATCTTTCTTTACGGCCCTCCAAAACTAAGATGTGAACTGAGTACCTCTGTCGGAAACAATAGAAACTGGAAGTCCCTTCAACCGGACAATCTCCTTAATGTCAATACTAGCTAACTAGTCTGAAATATGGCCCTGCATCCTCATAAGTCCGTCATCAGCAATAGTCAAATCCCTGGCATCACCTCGACAGACTCTATCCTGAAGAAAAAACAAGTGTTGGGCATCATATTGGAAAACTTTAATCTGATCATAAAGAGAGGAGCGAGAAGCCATGCTAGCTAATACCCGTGGAGGGTCTGATAAATCCAATCTCACCAACTGATCCGCTAAAGCTTGAACATCAAGTGCTAACAGTCGCTCTGCTACTGAAAGGTAAGATACACTCCCCAAACTCTCGGCTCTGCGACTCAAGGCATCGGCCACTACATTGGCCTTCCCCGAATGATACAAAATAGTGAGGTCATAATCCTTGAGAAGCTCTAACCATCTCCTCTGACGCAAATTCAAGTCCTTCTGCCTCAGCAGATTTTGCAAGCTACGATGGTCAATGAAGATCTCACATTGCACCCCATACAAGTAATGATGCCAAATCTTTAAGGCTTGAACAATGGCAGCTAACTCAGGATCGTGCACCGGATAGTTCTTCTCGTGCACCTTCAATTGTCTAGACGTGTAAGCAATCACCCTACCGTCCTACATCAATACCGCTCCTAAGCCAACTCTAGAAGCATCAAAATAGACTGTATAAGAACCCGAACTAGTAGGCAAAACTAGTACCAGAGCTGGTGTCAATGCTGTCTTGAGCTTCTAAAAGCTCTCCTCACACTCGTCAGACCATCTGAATGGAGCACCCTTCTGGGTCAATCTAGTCAATGGTGAAGCAATAGAAGAGAATCCCTCCACAAAGCGACGGTAATATCCCGCAAAACCAAGGAAACTCCTAATCTCATTAGCTGAGGATGGTCTGGGACAAAACTGCACTGCCTCAATCTTCTTTGGATCAACCTGAATACTGTCCCTAGACACTACGTGCCCCAAGAAAACTAGTGAACCAAGCCAAAACGCACACTTGGAGAATTTTGCTTATAGCTTCTTTTCCCTCAACCTCTGCAACACAACTCTTAAATGCTGAGCATGGTCTTCCTGGCTACGGGAATGAACCAGGATGTCATCAATGAATACAATAACGAACGAATCAAGGTAAGGATGAAACACTTTGTTCATCAATTGCATGAACGCTGCTGGGGCATTGGTCAGCCCAAATGACATAACCAGAAATTCATAATGACCATATCTAGTCCTGAAAGCAGTCTTCGAAATGTTAGAATTGTGAATCTTCAACTGATGATACCCCGACCTCAAGTCGATCTTGGAGAACACCTTAGCTACCTGAAGTTGATCAAATAAGTCATCAATACGAGGCAAGGGATACTGATTCTTCACTGTAACCTTATTTAGCTGCCTATAATCAATACACATACACATAGAGCCATCTTTCTCTTTCACAAACAACACTGGTGCACCCAAAGGTGACACACTAGGCCGAATGAACCCCTTATCTAAGAGTTCCTGAAAATTGCTCTTTCAATTCTTTCAACTCCGCTGGTGCCATGCGGTATCGTGGAATAGAGATAGGCTGAGTGTCGGGCACCAAGTCAATACCAAAATCAATATCCCAGTCAGGTGGCATGCATGGCAGGTTTGCAAGGAATACATCTGAAAAATCACGGACTATAGGAACAGAATCAACATAAGGTGTGTCACTACTAACATCCCTCACAAAAGCAAGATAATATTCACACCCTTTCTCAACCATACGCTAAGCCTTTAAATAAGAAATCACTCAGCTAGGTACATGCTCTATAGACCCTCTCCACTCAGCTCTCGGAACTCCGGACATAGTTAAGGTCTCTTAGCGGGACAATCAAGAATCCCATGAAATGGGGATAACCAATCCATGCCCAAAATCATATTAAAATAAACCATACCGAGTAACATCAAGTCCACTCGGGTCCCAAGACCCCCAATAGATATAAGACACGACCGATACACACGATCCACAATAATAATATCGCCCACTAGAGTCGAAACATGAACAGACGTAACTAAAGACTCACGGGGCATATTCAGAAAGTGGGCAAAATAAGATGAAACATACGAGTACGTGGAACCAGGGTCAAATAAAGCCAAAGAACCAATGTGACAAACTGAAATAATACCTGTAATCACCGCATCTGAGGCCATAGAATTAGGCCTAGACGAAAGTGCATAAATACGTGGTTGGCCTCCATCTGCTCGACCTCCCCCTCTAGGGCGACCTCTAGCTGCCTGACCACCACCCCTGGCTGCCTGGGTAGGTGGTGATGTGACTAGGGCTAAAGTCGAGGGCTGAATCCTTTGCTGAGATAAACTACTAGGACGACGGGGACACTGCCTCCACTCATGTCCGAACTCTCCACACTCATTACAACTACCTGGAGCTAGAGATGAAAACTGACAAAAAACCTTGCCACCATGATAACAACCAGACAAACCATGCATAGAAGAACCCTGATAAGATGATTCTCGGTGGAGCTCTAAGCTGGAAGGGCACTAAAAGATGAACGTCTGTGATGAGAACTTCGAAGACCCTTCCCCGAAGATATACCATTGTAAGCTGGGCGAACTGGCTATGGAGGTCTAAATGGACGACCTCTGTTGTGCTCAAACTGCCCTCTAGAAGGGGCACCACTGAAGCTACCTGATCCCCGAGGCCTCTTGATCTCCCTCTCCTCACGCTCCTGCCTACGAACTGACTCATTGTCTCGAGCAATGTCAACTTCCTAGTAAAATGTTTCTCCAGACACTCTCTCTCTGGTCATCAAGATCTGAAGCTAATAATTAACACAATCTACAAACCTCCTAATTCTCTCCCTATCAGTAGGGACAAACTCAGAAGAATGTCTAGCCAACTCAGAAAACCTTATCTCGTAATGAGTAACTGACAACTCTCCTTCACACAGTTGCTCAAACTGTATACGTTGCTCCTCTCTGTGGGACTGAGGAACATTCTTCTCCGAAAAGATCGTGGAGAACTGCTGACATGTGAGTGGTGCTGAACCAACTGGCCTACACCTCTCGAATGCCTCCCACCAAGTGAAAGCAGCACCCGCCAACTAAAATGTAGCGAACAAGACCCCACTGGTCTCCACAATACCCGCAGTACGCAATATCCTCTGTCAATTATCCAGAAAACCTTGGGCATCCTCACTCTCTGTGCCGCTAAAATTCGGAGGCTTAAGTATGCTAAACCTCTCCAGTCTACGCTGCTCATCCTCGGGCATAGATGGAACCACATATTCATGAACTGGGGAAACCGGCTGAGCTTTGGCTTCTCCCGGTGTCTGAGTACCCCGTACAACCTGCTCAAGTGGCCGGGCAGCTAGAGTCTGATAGCCTCCCCCGGCATAAGCTGCAGTGGCAGTAGTGGACATAGCAACTGCCTGAGCTAAACTGGAACACACTGTCAATATCTGAGCCAATGTCTCCCGAAGACCCGAAATAACAATAGGCACTGTCGGTGCCTGAGCCTGTCCCGCTGGAGCGCCATTAGCGGGAACCTGATCTTGAATGACAGGGGGATCCTCGGGTACTACCCCGACTGCTGCCTCGGCTGGTCCCCTGCCTCTACCACGACCTCGACCCTTTGTGGGTCTAGAGTGTGTCTAGTCACCCTGATCGGTATTGCGTGTCCTCACCATCTGTGAGAGAATGAAATAATTTAAGTTTAGATTTCAAGAATCAATAGATTGGCACGAAAGAGTTCAAGAAATTGAGATTTTTCCTAAGAGTTCTGCAGCCTCTCGAAGATAAGTACATACGTCTCTGTACCAATCCGCAAGACTCTACTGAACATCACATGACCGTTGAGTCCGACGCAACCTAGAGCTCTGATACCAACTTGTCACGACCCCAAATCCTAACAGATCATGATGGCGCCTATCGTGGAACTAGGCTATCCAACCATCACATCCCTACCCATTCGTTCTATTATACTATTTCATTAATCAATGACAAACAGCAAATCGAGTATAAATAATTTCATTAAGACTTTACGCCCCAATAATAATCTAATAGTCTAAACTGGAAAAAAAAAACCTCCTAAGCTTGGAGTCAACATGGTCACGAGAATCTATGTAATAAAACTAACTCTACTAATGTCATAAATAAAGTCTACGAATGAAATGATAAAACTAAATAAGGAAGGGAAATGGAGAAGCTGTGGATGCTGGACAACTACCTCGAAATCCCGTAAGCTGCTGATTACGAACTCGGACGACTACTGTTCCGAATCAATAACTGGATCTGCACACAGAGGTGCAGAGAGTAATGATGAGTACACCAACTCAGTAGTAATGAAAATAAATCGCAGTATGAGAAAATACGAGACACACAGCACAGATACACCAATTCACAAAAAAAGTAAATCACCAAGTCACCATAAGTTTTCATCAAATACAGAAGTTCGAAAACCGTTTTCTAGAAATCCTTTGAAAGAAGTATAATATCAATATATCTCAGTAAAACTATTAATAAAAATCAGTTTGAAAAATGAAGTGAATCGTAGTCAAGAACTCAGTAAACGTTTATCAAAAATTTGCCCCTCGGGCCAAAAATCATTTCTCATAACAATCTCAGTATCAACCCATCAAGCAACCTCACAGTCACTCATAAGGTATCCCATCAGGAAACCTCACAGTAACTCGATATTAGCCCATTAGGCAACCTCCCAATCACTTAGTATCAGCCCCGCGGGCAACATCACTCATTAGGTACCTACGCTCACTAGGGGTGTGTACAGACTCCGGAGGGGCTCCTACAGCCCAAGCGCTATAATAAGCCACAACATGGCATAATCACACACAATATAGGCCCGTAGCCTCACTAATATCATATCATCCTCACAATATTGGCCCGCAGCCTCACTCAGTCAGATTCTATCAACATGCCTTTCAGGCCATAATTATACCGGGTTCTCTACCCAAAGTAGTGTTTCATTTTCAATAAATAGTATCAAAATACTCTGAGTGTCAAAATAATTTATCAAGAAGAGACTGAATGAAAATCATACCATATCAGTAAGGAAAATAGTAAAAATAGCCCCCAAGGGGTAAACAATTCGGCACTATGCCCCAAACATGGCTTACAGCCCAAAACACATCAAATATATTGCAATACTATTAAGCATAGGCTTAAAAATCAGTTTTGCAACTCAATAGTTGCCTTAATAGGGAATATATTTCCAAAGTTCCAACCTTTGTATTCCAAAACCCGTGAAAGGGTGCAGAGTCCGGGGTTTTATACCCTCAGGACATGATTTAAAGACATTACTTACCTAGAACTAGCCCGGAAGCTATTCCGCAATCTGCTTGCCTCTCGAATCAACTCCCGAGTGTTCCAAATCTATACAGATCTGACCTTTATCATCAAATTATGCTTAAGGAATGAATTCCAATTGAAAAATATTGATTTTAGCTCAAAACCCGAAATTTGCTAAAGCCCGACCCCCAGGCCCATGTCTCGGAACTCAGAAATTTATATACCAAAATGTTCTTCGTCATCTCACGAGTCCGTACATATAAAGAACGCTAAAATCGGAGTTTGTTTGACCCCTCAAATCGACCCCTAAATGTCTCATAATCTCAAGCCCTAACTCCTCATTTGTCTACTAATTTTCATGAATTAAACACTAGAATTATATTTCTTAATCACCTATAATCAAGATTTAAGGTCCAAAATACTTACCTCTATGAAGAACGATGATTTTCCCTCTTCAAAATCGCCTCAAAAGCTTTTTCCTGTTAAAAACTGGTGTTAAAATAGGTTATGGTCGTGGAAGGGTTTAATTATATTCTGTCCAGGGCCTTGTCCGCTCCTGCGGTCAAACTTCCGCAGGCGCGGAAATCACTGTGAATTCATACGAGCAGCTTTTTGCTGCAAATTTGTATCTCCGAACTTCCTGTCAACCATCCGAAATCAATCTCGAGCCCCTCGGTACCCCAACCAAACATACGAACACATTACATATGATCATTCAAACTTAGTTGCACTCTCAAAACAATAAACATAACCTCAAAACACTAAAATCACATATGATTCAAGCCTAAGAACTTTGAAATTTCTAAATCTAGCAACGATGCCGAAACTATCCAAAATAACTCCGTTTGACCTGAAAGTTTGCAGACATATCCAAAATGACATTACAAAACTGTTCCAATAGTCGAAATTCCATTTCGACCCCGATAGCCTATTTTCCATTGTCGACCGAAAATTGCTAAAAACCAACTTTCGCCAATTCAAGCCTAATTCTACACCGGACATCACAAAAATATTTTGATCACACTCCTAAGTCTCAAATCACCTAACGAAGCTATCCGTGTCATAAAATCTGCATTCCAAGTTTTTTTACCAATAAGTCAACTCTCTATTGACTTTCCAACTTTAAGGCTATTTTTAAAGACTAAGTGGCTTAACTCTCACTGCAACAATTTCGATTTCAATCCTACCAACTCTAGCACATCAATAACAGTATAACCAACCTATAACAAGTCAATAACAGTAACTACAATGCAGGTTCTACGTAACGACAGACCAAGTTGCTACATTCTCTCCCTCTTTAACAAATGTTCATCCTCCAACGGGTTTAGAAACATACTTGGAGTCTCAAACAAGAGAGGATATTTCCTCTGCATCTCCCGGGCTATCTCCCAAGTAGCCTCCTCCACTGGATGACCTCTCCATTGTACTTTCACTGAAGCTATTTCATTTGACCTCATTTTTCTGACCTCGCGAGCCAAAATTGCCACTGACTCTACCTCATATGACATATCCCCTTCAAGCTGAATTGTGTTGAAGTCAAATACATGAGACGGGTCACCAACATATTTCATGAGAATCAACACATGAAATACCGGATGAACACTCGACAAGTTGGGTGGCAAGGCAAGTCTATAAGCCACCTTTCCCACCTTCTGAAGTATTTCAAAAGGACCAATAAACTGAGGACTCATCTTTCCTCTCTTTCCGAACCTCATAACACCCTTCATGGGTGATACCTTCAACAATACCTTGTCACCTACCATAAATGACACATCACGGACCTTCCAATTCACATAACTCTTCTGCCTAGACTGCACAGTGCGAAGTCACTCTTGAATCAACTTCACCTTCTCCAGCGCATCTTGAATCAAATATGTGCCCAATAACTTAGCCTCACCAGCTAGAACCAACCAACCGGAGATCTACACCTCATACCTTATAAAACCTTGTACGGGGCTATCTGAATACTGTACTGGTAGCTGTTATTATATGCAAACTCCGCTAGTGGCAGAAACTAATCCCATGAACTACCATAATCAATCACACAGCCTCGTTACATATCCTCCAGAACTCTGAATAGTCTGTTCCGATTGCCCATCAAACTGAGGGTGAAATGCAGTGCTCAACTCTACATCCGTACCCATATCTTTCTTTACGACCCTCCAAAACTGAGATGTGAACTATGTACCTCTGTCAGAAATAATAGAAACTGGAACTCTATGCAAACGGACAATCTCCTTAATGTACATACCAACTACCCGATCTGAAGTATAAGTAGTACACACTGGAATGAAATGCGTGGACTTGGTAAATCTATCCACAATGATCCAAATAACATCAAAACCCTTCGAAGTCCGTGGAAGCCCAACTACAAAGTCTATAGTAATCCGCTCCCATTTCAACTCCGAAATATCTAACCTTTGAAGCAAACCACCTGGTCTCCAGTGCTCATACTTGGCTTGCTGGTAGTTGAGACACCGTGCTACATACTCAAAAATATCTCCCTTTATCTGCCTCCACCAACACTGTTGTCTCAAATCCTGATACATCTTCGCGACACCCGTATGAATATAATACCACGAGCTGTGAGCCTCTGCTAATATCAACTCTCAAATACATCCACATTGGGCACGCAAATATGGCCCTGCATCCTCATAACTCCGTCATCACCAATAGTCACATCCCTGGCATCACCTCGACGGACTATATCCTGAAGAACTAACAAGTGTCGGTCATCATACTGGCGAGCTTTAATCTGATCATAAAGAGAGGACCGGGAAGCCATGCTAGCTAATACCCGCAGAGGGTCTGATAAATCCAATCTCACCAGCTGACCCGCTAAAGCATGAACATCAAGTGCTAACGGTCGCTCTGCAGCTGAAAAGTAAGCTAGACTCCCCAAACTCTCGGCTTTGCGACTCAAGGCATCGACCACTACACTGGCCTTACCCGGATGATACAAAATAGTGAGGTCATAATCCTTGAGAAGCTCTAACCATCTCCTTTGACGCAAATTCAAGTCCTTCTGCCTCAGCAGATTTTGCAAGCTACGATGGTCAATGAAGTTCACATTGCACCCCATACAAGTAATGATGCCAAATCTTTAAGGCTTGAACAATGGTAGCTAACTCAGGATCGTGCACTGGATAGTTCTTCTCGTGCATCTTCAATTGTCTAGATGCGTAAGCAATCACCCTACCGTCCTGCATCAATACCGCTCCCAGGCCAACTCTAGAAGCATCAAAATAGACTGTATAAGAACCCGAACTTGTAGGCAAAACTAGTACTAGAGCTGGTGTCAATGCAGTCTTGAGCTTCTAAAAGCTCTCCTCACACTCGTCAGATCATCTGAATGGAGCACCCTTCTGGGTCAATCTAGTCAATGGTGAAGCAATAGAAGAGAATCCCTCCACAAAGTGATGGTAATATCCCGTAAAACCAAGGAAACTCCTAATCTCATTAGCTGAGGACGGTCTGGGCCAACTCTACACTGCCTCAATCTTCTTTGGATCAACCTGAATACCGTCACTAGACACTACATGCCCCAAGAAAGCTAGTGAACCGAGGACTCAAATTTTCTCTCTTTCCGAACCTCATAACACCCTTCATGGGTGATACCTTCAACAGTACCTTGTCACCTACCATAAGATCGTTTACCAATAAGTCAACTCTCTGTTGACTTTTCTAACTTTAAGGCTATTTCTAAAGACTATGTGGCTAAACTCTCACTGCAACCATTTTGATTTCAAGCCTACCAACTCTAACACATCAATAACAGTATAACTAACCTATGACAAGTAAATAACAGTAACTATAATGTAGGTTCTATGTGACGACGGACCGTGTCGTTACATCCCGTCCAGACAAGCTTTGTGAATTTAAACAAGTAGCAAACATGCCGTCATAAATAAATAAGTAAACAAATAGTGGTTTGAAAAGGTTCGTAGTCTAAGCACACATATGTAGTAAGGTTTAAAAGATTTATGGTCTAAACACATACAGGTAAAGGGATAAGGGGGTCCTAAGTTGTTTATCCTATAGGATCACATCAATGCAATGCCCGCTAATCACTCCCCAATGAGGGGCTACACGTTGCATTGACGCACTGGTCATCATATTCATGTCTACCCTTTACCCCACCCCTTAGCGGTTATAAATAGGTTTATTTAACAAACTCTAAGTGTGTTGTTACCCATCCCTTCTTAATGGTCCTGGAGGAATTTAGAACCTCTAAATATAGGGAGTTCTAGACAGACCCCTAAGGTTTTAAAATGATAAAATTCTAAGCGATAGGAAAGGACAAATAAAACTAATCAGATAAAGGCTGGAAAGCATTTATGAGGCTCGGATTTACCTCCACAGATAATGCACATAAGCAGCACGTCTCAAACACAAACAGGAGGCAGTTTTATTAGGTAGGACCCTAAGACAGGATATCGAAGTGGATCAATGCACAGAAATATGCACCTTTATTTCATGAACTCAGAAGTAGGGCCCTAATCAGTTTGCCTACTGATTTTAAGCATGTTAACCGTTAAACAGTAACATGAAAACAATGTTTTTTAGTTTATAGAGGTTCGTTACCTAAGGATTGCCTAGGCGTGGGATCATGCATAATTAAAAGAGTTATAACGATTTAGAGTTGTTTTACCTAAAAGCATGTTGTTCTGAGTGATGTAAACTTGAGAATGCAGGGATTGTTACCAGTTTTATTAAAAGCAAACATGATACTTATACGTGCGACTGTTTTATTCCTTTTCATGAATCAACATTTTAAACTAGGCGTGGTTAAACAAATGCAAGAAGAGTGCCTAATACATGATCTCTAAATGCACATAAACGACAATTTTTATCTCAATGATCCTAAGATTAACAGATTTCCTGAAGCATGATCTCTAAATGCGCACAAAGAGTTACAAAATTATTAAGACGTTGTTTATTGTCCTAGGAGCAGAATTTCTAAGTGATAATCATAAACATGTTTTAGTGTCAAATGAGATGCTGAAGCAGTATACGTGAAACCTAAGAATATGATATCTAGTGCATGACATGATTTGAATATATTGGTCCTAAAGCAGGGATTCTAATGCAAGTATAAATAATATAAAGCCTATAACATGCTTTCTACCACAATGATATTGATAGAAATATATAGCTACCCTCCCCATTTCACTAGTCGTCCCCAATATTTGTTTGCAAATAATTATTATTACAGACCAACTGAATAAATTACATAAATAGATAAAGGAAAAATAAGAAGTTACACTATAAGGAGCCTGAAGCAGGCCCAAATGTACCGAACTGTCCATAGTCTCATATGCCAAAGTTTTATAGCCTTTCTCATGTCCGGGTGTGTCAGAGTTCCCTAAGTACCTCAAAGATCCCAGGCAGTGCTCACACCCAGATTTCATAACCGGAACTAAGTAAGTGCAGTGTGGAAGAGCCATCCCAGTGCATCAGTGTTCAGAGGGATCTCAGAGGAATCCCAAGGAAGTCACACACTGGAGGGGCAGAACTTAAGGACCTAAGAGTAGAGTGAGAGTGCCTGACATAGTTTTGAAAAGGTTTTAATAGGAAATCTGTATTTGAAAAAGATTCAGTTGAAGACGTTTTATAAAATAGGAGATTATTCTATAAAACGGTTTCTAACAAGAGTTGTGTGATTACACAAAAAACATATCAAACATAGAGCCAAAATAGGTTCAGCAACACTCAAATATCAACCCCTCACATAGGGATAATTGGGATTCGGGACATATAATGCACATATAATAAACAGAAGTCTTTTGCAATTAAGGGGTAACTAGTAGTGCAAATAGTAAGACATGGATTTAGGAGTGCTAATTGGAACATAGTTATAGAATCAGAACTGTATTAGGGGGTTCATGGGATTGGGAGATGACATAGTATAAAATTTTATAGCAACAGTGAGGACATAGAAGTACTAACCATGATTGAGCATAGCATCAAGACAAAGTTAGGGTAACAAATCAGTCTTACAAGAATAGGTGCATACTAGAACTGGACAACAAATAGACAAGCATTCAAAACAAAGTAGAGTCACACTGAGACTGATTACAAAGGGGAAGTAAACATGCTGACCCTAAGGGGTAGGACATAACTAACATGCTGGGTGAAGCAATAATGTAAACAGGTTAATTACATGTTGAAAAGCTAAGCAACAAACAGAAGTAGACCGATGATTAGTAAACTAAAGCAGCAAGTAAGCACATTGAGTTTTAGAGCTTGAATTTAAAATCAGAACATACCAGTAAAGAGAGTAAATACAAGGTGAAGAACATGAGAATGCAATAATAAGCCTTGGCTTGCAGCCGACCAATTTAGTAACAACAGCAAGTAACAAAGAAAGCAGAGGAGATTTTGAGTGTATGAGAGATGTGAACTAATGTGAGTTCGTATGTCCAAGACTGTTAATGAGAGAGCATATATATAGTAGCTTGAAGGATAGGTAAAATAAGGTAAGACTCAAAATTGTTCACTAATCATGGAACTTAGGATCAATTAGTGTAAAATCAGTCCAAGTACTCCCTGAATTAAGGGAGTTAACTGTCACGACCCAAATTTCCAACCTCAGGGATCGTGATGGCGCCTAACACCACACTTTCTAGGCAAGCCAATGTTAGAAGTCAATTAACTAATTTCCTTGATTAATTAATTAAGCATATATAAATAAATTCCAAACTAACTTAATTAGAATAATTCCCAACAACAATAAAATAAAATAATAATAATAAGACCAATTAAATAAAACGAACCACGAACTGATTATGTAAATAACTCTAAGACTACCCTAGGGTCTGGTGTCACAATCCACGAACTACTAAAGAATACTACAAATAATGACCGAAAGAAATAGTGTAACTGTTCTGAATATAGTAAAATAGTATAAGTAAAAATAGGAGAAGACTCTCGAAATCTGCGAACGCCCGTAGATGTACCTCGTGTCTCCAAATGAATCAGATGTCGTCCTGAATTCCTCAATTTCTGACTAGTACCTAGATCTGTGCAAAAAGCCCAGAGTGTAGTATCAGTACAATCGACCCCATGTACTGAGTAAGTGTCGAGCCTAACCTTGACGAAGTAGTGACGAGGCTAAGGAGGGGCTTTAACAATATAATCGATAACAACAATAAATAATAAAGCAGAAAGAAATCTAAACAAATAGATAAATAAGTGCTACAACAAAATAAAATAACTCAGCTATAACCAAAAATCAATTTTAGGGCTGAACAAAAATCGTTTTTAGGGCTGAACAAAAATCGTTTTTAGGACAGGTGGGAGCGGGTTGCACACCGCAACAAGGAGTGATAAGGGAGGATATTTACATTTATATTTTACTGATTTTTCAAGAAAAAGAGAATCACAGTTTTGAAAAGAAAAAATGTTTATTTTACTACTCTTTAAAATATTTTAGTAGTATTTTTATTTAAAGTTAAAGTTTGGAACTCTGAAGAGATAATTGAGAATTGGTTATAGCTGAGTTATTTTATTCTATTTGATTGCAACACTTAATTTTCTTTTGATTTAGATTTCTTTCTTGCTCATTATTTATTGTGTTAAAGATTATATAGTTGAAGCCCGACTTAGCCTTGTCACTACTTTGTCGAGGTTAGGCTCGATACTGACACGACCCAAAACCGGTCCAGGTCGTGATGGCGCCTAATTGCGAGGTTAGGCAAGCCAACAAACCAAAATAACAATAAAATGCGGACTACAATAACAATATGGGGTAAGGTCGTAGAAACAAGTTGAACCACAGCTAGGCCCAACATATAAGCAACCCCGAGAACTACAACAGTGTGTGCCAGGACTAGTGTCACAATGTCAACGGGCGGCTACATAGATACAACA
>ML462247.1:0-17807 GCA_005239535.1 Nicotiana rustica
GGCCTGGGTAACGCCAGGCCCCCCCTGGCGTTAGGGCTCTAAGGTCTGGGTAACGCCAGGCTGGGTCAGGCTGTTTGGCTCCAAAGCCCGGCTATCGCCGGGGTGTCCCCTTTCGCGTATTTTTCGACGTAATTGCATCCGTTTAGCCCCGTTTCCATTTCCAATTCACCTACACATAAAATAAACCCTATTAGGCACATACGACGTGTATTTTATCATTAAAGCACATAAAATGCAAGGTATATAATGCTTAAAATCATGAATTCTAGCCACTCATCAACATAGTACAGATACGATAATATTTTGGTATTTTTTGTAGCCCATTCTCCTAGAACCCGATTACCAGGAACTCTTGAATGTTCATGTCAATGGAAAACTTAAGCCCTAAGATGCAAGCCTCATATTCCGCCATATTGTTGGTACACAGAAATCTGAGTTTTGCAGATACCGGATAGTGTTGACCTGTCTCTGATACCAAAACTGCTCTAATACCCACTCCTTTGAAATTTTTTGCCCTATCGAAGAACATTCTCCAACCGTCGAAGGCTTCGGTGATATCTTTCCCAACAAATGATACTTCTTCATCGGGAAAATACATTTTCAACGGCTTATATTCTCTTCCTACAGGATTTTCTGCCAGATGATCCGCTAATGCCTGTCCCTTGACTGCGTTCTGAGTTACATAGACGATGTCAAATTCACTCAATAGTATCTGCCATTT
The DNA here is from genome assembly GCA_005239535.1 of Nicotiana rustica. NCBI lineage: Eukaryota > Viridiplantae > Streptophyta > Magnoliopsida > Solanales > Solanaceae > Nicotiana > Nicotiana rustica. The sequence goes on from ML462247.1 coordinate 722, forward strand.
TGCCAATTTCCCTGTAGGCATGAGTTTCTAGAAAATGTATTTTAGAGGATCCATCCTTGATATGAGATATGTGGTGTAGGCACAGAAGTAGTGCCTCAACCTTTGAGCTATCCATGTCAGAGCACAACAGGTCTGTTGCAGCAAAGAATACTGTGCTTCATAGGGTGTGAAATTCTTACTCAGATAGTATATGGCCTGCTCTTTTCTTCCTGTCCCATCGTGTTGTCCCAAGACATAACCGAAAGCCCCATCTAGTATGGAAAAATAGAGTTGCAGAGGTCTCCCAGGTTCCGACGGGACCAGGATTGGTGGCGTTGACAAATATTCCCTGATTTTGTCAAAAGCCTTTTGACATTCTTCAGTCCAACTTGTTGCGACATCCTTCTTCAACATTTTAAAAATTGGTTTACAGATCACAATTGATTGCGCTATGAAACGACTGATGTAGTTGATACGCCCTAAGAAACTCATCACATCTTTCTTATCTTTGGAGGTGGAAAATCTTTGATGTCCTTGACCTTGACGGGTCTAACTCAATTCCTCGGCGGCTGACGATGAATCCTAACAACTTTCCAGTAGGGACCGCAAAAGCACATTTTGCAGGATTCAATTTCAAATTATACCTTCGAAGCCGATCGAATAATTTCCTCAGGTCTGCTATGTGATATGTACCCTTTTTGGACTTGATGATGACGTCATCCATGTCACTTCTATCTCCTTGTGTGTCATGTCGTGGAAAATGGTTGTCATGGCCCTCATAAGTGGCTCCAGTATTCTTCAGGCCAAACGACATCATTTTGTAGCAGTATACTCCCCATGGCGTAATAAAGGCTGTCTTTTCAGCATCTTCTTCATCCATCAAGATCTGATTATATCCCGCGAAGCAATCCACAAAAAACTGGAGTTCATGCTTGGCACAGTTGTCGATCAGTATGTGTATATTGGACAACGGGAAATCATCTTTAGGACTTGCTCTGTTTAGATCTCGATAGTCGACACATACTCTGACTTTCCCATCCTTCTTCGGAACTGGAATGATATTAGCCAACCAGGTTGGATATTCAACCACTCTGAGAACCTTAGTTTTGATCTGCTTGGTTACTTCCTCTTTTATTTTCAGACTCATATCGGGCTTGAACTTTCTAAGCTTCTGCTTTACAGGCGGACACATAGGGTTGGTAGGTAGTTTAGGAGCTACTATATATGTGCTCAAACCAGCCATATCATCACAAAACCATGCAAAAATGTCCTTATATTCCTTCAAGAAATGGATGTACTCTTCTTTCTCTGACGGCGATAGGGGAATGCTTACACGAGTTTCCTTAACTGTTTCGGTATATCCCAAATTGACTATCTCAGTTTCATCTAGATTGGACTTAGGCTTGTTCTCAAAATTTCCCCCTTTACTGAGAATTTCCTCAGGTATTATATCTTCTTCTATTTCCTCTGAATCACTATCCTTATGTTGCGTTGTCTCATTATATATCATAGTCGTAGGTTCATCAGGGTTAGTAATAATCACGCTTTAGAGAGAAAATGTAAAGGATAATAATAAATACTAAAACAACAATACATTGATAAATATTAAAACATCAAACAAATGCAGTTCAATGATCTGAACAAAATTGTTTAAAACAAAATACTGAAAATGTCTTAAAAGCCCATAAAAATTGTTTCCAAAATAAATGATACTAATTGCCAGGCTACCCAGGAACTCGACGGACCCTTGATGTTACAGCAGTCCAATTCCTGAGAACAACTCCCTTCTCCACTATCTGAATGATGAGGCCTTGCTCCTCCTCAACTATTGCACTGCAGTCCATGTCTTCATCTTACAAGAACATATTCCTTATGCCAGCTAGAACATCGTCTTCTTCATATCGCCACATCATGTCGGCTTGATGAAATGACTGGCTCAAAATTGGTACCAGCTGCTCAATAGGGTAATAAGGACCACGCCATGGCGGCGACCAATCGTTATACTCCTGCCAGGTGTTTATATATCCAAGCCCAAAGGTTGTGTTGTGACGCTTTGGTTGTATTGGTTTAGTGATACCCTGGAGATTCTTACCGAGACCCTTACCAGGTTCATACCCTGTCCATGCCAATATGCTTTCTATCTTGTTACTCCACCATTTATCTTTCTCAATTGCGTTGACATGCTCGATGCGATGGTATGTTTCTCCACCCAACTTCCTTCTATTCTCAACAACCGAAACAATTTGATTGGTGTAAATAGGATTACTTCCATCCCCATAGATGATTAATTCCTAATGATTTCATTCGAACTTCACGACCTGATGTAGAGTAGAGGCTACGGCCCCATCAGTATATATCCAAGGTCGTCCCAACAACAGATTATATGTGGCGGATATGTCTAACACTTGAAATTCAACATCAAACCAGGTCGGGCCCATTTGTGAACAGAGGTTAGTTTCCCCAATTGTGGCCCTTTGGGACCCATCGAATGCTTTCACGTTCATACTCCATGCTCGTATCGCATGCAGACCCTTACCCAACCTCTTCAAAGTAGTTAATGGACAGATGTTGAGATTTGAACCCCCGTCTATCAGGACCCTGTCAATGAATTTGTCCTCACACTGCACTGTGATATGCAGTGCCCTGTTGTGACTCAGTCCTTCCGGCGGTAGTTCGTCTTCATGGAAAGTGATCCTGTGGCTTTCCAATATTTTCCCTACCATATTGGACATCTCCCCAATGGTAATGTTATTGGGTGCATAGGCTTCGTTCAACACTTTCATCAATGCATTCCTATGCGCCTCAAAATTCTGCAGTAGTGATAAAATGGATATTTAAGCAGGAGTTTTGTTTCAGATAATCGACCACAGAATATTCTCTCTCCTGCACCTTTATCCAAAGATCGTCTGGGCCATTCTCAATGACATGAGGCTTAGAAGAGTGTTCTTTACTTGCTCCTCCCAAATGTTCGGGCGTATAAACCCTACCAGTTCTGGTCATGCCTTGTGCTGCACCTGTTTCCTCCTTTTTTGCTTTTCCTTTCCTTCTCGCTTCCGCAGCAAAGTCCCAGGGAATAGCATTGGACTTAAAGGACGGTGTAGGTTCTACTATCACAGTAAAGGGTGTTGTTACTTCAACCGCAAAGGGGGTTGGCGCGGCTGAGGGTGTTGTCACTTCAACCTCAAATAGAGTTGGTGTCGCTATATCGACCTCAATCGGTGCTTGAATATATACCACGATAGGTGTGAGAGTGACTGGAGGTATTTTAGGTTCATTCCCTTCATGAATGAGTCCAATTGACCCTTTCGGATCCTATTCTTCATCAATTTCTATCACATTTACCCCTTCGCCTCTGTGATCCGGGAGAGGATTGTTACGGACATTAGGTGAAACCTATTTTGCTTGTATAAATTTAGTGTCAACCAATGTATGGATCTTATCCTTCAAAGTGCGACGTTCATCAATAGTATGACCCTTCATGCCCGAGTGGTAGTCACATGTCTTATTTGGATTAATCCACTGGGAGGAATTTTCCATAGCAACAGTGGGAATGTGAGTTACATAACCGGCAACCTTCAGTCTCTCATACAGTTGATCTATGGGTTCAACAATTGGGGTGTATTGTCTAGGCGGTTTGCGGTCGAAATTTGGTCTAGGTTTTTTGTAGTTTTGGCAGGCTGGTGGTGAATGGTAGTATGCTCGCTGAGTTTTATAAGTATGGTAAGTGGCGGCAGATTGTTGGTATCTGGGAGGTGAAGGCTGATATGTGGGTGGGGTTGTTTGGTATGTGAGAGGAGACTTTGGACCTTTGTCCACCATCATTACCCCTTCTTCTTTCTTTTTAGAAATACCACCTGACTGTAAGGCTTTGTTTGTAGCCTGGAGCGCTTCAAAATTTGTCACCATTCCGCTCTTAATACCTTCTTCTATTATTTCTCCCAATTTGATGATGTCAGAAAATTTATGGTTTTCAATAACCATCAGTATCTCGTAGTACTGCGGATCCTAAGCTCGGACAAAGAACTTGTTCATCTGTTCTTCTTCCAGTGCTGGCCTTACTTTTGCAGCTTTAGACCTCCACCGAGTAGCATACTCGCAGAAATTTTCCGTTGGCTTCTTCTTAAGATTCTGAATGTAGAAAATGTCTGGCGCATTTTCTGTATTAAACCTGAACCGATCCATAAAGTATGACGCCATGCTCACCCAATTAACCCATTTCTTCGGGTTTTGACTAATGTATCAAGATAGGGCGCCTCCAATGAGGCTCCTCATAAACAAATTCATGCGGATTCTTTCATCCTTGCCAACCCCTACAAGCTTGTCATTATATGTTCTCAAATGTACCTTCGGATCACCTGTCATCGAACATTTAGAACTTAGGAGGTTTGTAACCTTCTGGCAGTTCAACATCCGGCTGAATACACAAATCCTCATAATTTAAACCCTCGACGCCTTTACCATATTCGACACTTTGGACTCTACTGGTATGTTTCTTGAGTTCCTCCGCCATGTTCTTGATGAGCAGGTCCTTCTTAGCGGACTCTGGTGTGTACAGGGTCTGTTTTGGAATGTGGGGTAAGGTTTCCATGTATATGGGGTTGCTTTAATGAACTCCATGAATTTGGGCACAGTGGTGGTCGTTGGTTGAGTTTTGGGGATCAAGGGTAGGTTGTGGTGCGTTTTGAGGAGTGTGGTAGGTGGTGGTTTGTGGATACTGAGCTGGATGGTGATGATGTCATGTAGGGGTTGGTATTGGTGGAGGATTGGGATTTTGAGGAGCTGTGGCATATTGATAAGGTGCGAGAGGATTTTGCGGGTGTTGGTTTTGTGTGTTCTGGGGAGGTGCTGAGTTTTGGGCATTTTGTTGGTTAATGTCGGGGACGTTCAGGGTGAGGGAAAGGTTTGAAAAGTTCCGGACCTGCTCAAGATCCCCTTGTAACTCCAGTATTTTCTGTTCCAACCGTAAGACCAAATCATTCTGTGCTGGAGTACTCCGACCATCTGAAGTTTCGACATTTTCTGCGTGAGTAGCGTTGTCTTTCCTGATACCGCTCATATCATCCATTTTGTCTTTTCCTTTGTTCTTAGGATCACTTGGTGGAGGAGGAGGTGGAGGACCTCTGGATCTGGTATGATATGCTGATGATGCCAATATGCACGAACCAACCTTAGGGAATGAGAATAAACAAAAGAAAAGAAAACAAAATGTAGCCAAGTCAGTAGGGAGTATTAGAAGGATGTTTGTGATATTTAAACATGTATTGAGGAATTAAAAATTTGCGTCCTAATTTGAGGGACTTCGTTATGCTCGAGGTAGGCCTAGGTGACAGATAGATTTGGAGAAAATTGATGCCAATAATTGCGTCATTTAATTAATGTGTAAATGAACCAAATCTCTACTAAAATGACAATAATGAGAAAAAAAGATACTAATGGCATTCACCTTATTACAATCAAAGTCTAAAACGAGTCTAGAAAGAAGTAAAACATTGTTTCCTAATCTACTAGGTCCCAGAGGAAACTTCTCCATGCTTGGCCTTATTGGCTCCATCAATCGGTTTCCCCAGGTCGCGCATGTCTAATAGCATATAAGCCCTTGCTAGACTCCCTCCTTCGTTGCCCTGTGCATTCTGACAGTCCGAGTTCCTTTTCCTCATCTTTCCCTCAAGCTCCATCAACCCTTGCACCAAATATTCCAACCTCTCTGTTGATTTAGTAGTGATTTCTTTCCACTCGTTGATTGCTTCCATGTCCACTTTATGTTGTTCCAAATTCTTGGCTTCAGACTCAAAAACCCTTTTGTGCAACATCCTATATTTGACTTGTACTTCAGCAGCATCGTCAATAATCCTATTTTTCAGATTAATCCCTGGCTTGACATCTCCCGCTATATCATCTACCAACCATGACGGATAAAAGTACACATGGCCGGTATGATACCGATCTGGCTCGATGTTATCTCTCTCCACAATGACCTTTTGATTCCACATATGATGTGCCTTGAATTTGAATGGAATGGCGTTCCCTTAAAGTCTTCTTTGTACTGGACCATGTTGGAAACCTGAGGTATAACCTGCTTTCTCCCAGCTTGCCTCATTACCCTTATAGGAGCATAAGGATAGATTCCTCTTAACTCGATCAATACTATATGAGTGGTTTCTCTTGACCTGGTGATGAACTCGCTTCTAGGGAACCATTCGAACATCCAATGCACCTTTTCGTCAGACAAATTTCTGAAGAAACGCACCCAACTCGCATCATTTCCTGGTTGCGCAAACCTATTTGGGATAAATGTCATTCTTTTTGGATTATTGTAGGCTATGTGGTCATTCAGTGGTCATCGCAGAAGTTCTTGAGGGTATTCTCCTCTCTGAAAATGTTCTAATAACCGTACCTGCTGCAACAGATTGCAACCCTCGAAGTACCCATCCCCTTTTTTTGCAGTGATCTAGGGCCCGGTGAATCTCAGCCAAGATCATAGGGATGATGGTGTAAGTTTGCCCCTCAATTCCCTCCATTAAAATCCTAGAGACCATAGCTACGCGACTGTGGATCCTTTCCCCTTTCATTGGAAATATCAGCATCCCCAGAAAACGGACAACGAATACAAAAATATGGCGGTGTGTCTAACCCAATGAAGTAATGACAAGTTCATCATGGTGAGGCCGGTATGACTTGCTATGCCCGTAGCGTTCATAAAGGAACTCAAATAGTATGTATGATTTCTTCAAACAGAGTAATTCATCATTTTTCTTGAAACCCATCATTTTCAAGAAACCTCGGAGAGTGCAGTTTTCTGGTACCAATAAACTAGGACTATCCCATGGGAGATCAACGAAGCCTCCTATTTCCTCTAAGAGAGGAGTCATTTCTGTGTCGCCAAAACGGAAGACAGCTCTCTTCTCATCCCAAAACATAGTGGCGGCCTCGCTCAATGCATTATTTGACTGAATGTCCAATAAGGAGGGTAAATTCCCGAGGACCCTTTTCACATGGTTCTTGTCACTAGGTGAGAGGTTTTTCCACCAATCAAGCAGCAAAGGTGGGATGTTTTGAACCATGCCGAACCTGGGGACTTCGTGCCTCATTTCTGCAAAACAAATAGAGTTAACCCTTTCCCCCCTCTAGATTTGACTATTCACACATTACTGATCAACATACCGCCATGTTTTCTCCAAATAATGCATATATCGTGATGGTGTCCATTGGGATTATGGAAATTCCATCGGACTTTGGACAAGGCTTGCCTTAGCGGATTATCATGCGGACAAAGTTCTAATCGATACTAGGTTTGACATGATGCATGCACAGTTGATATGGGAATGGGGTTTTTAGAAGAGTCTAGATTGGTACCCTAAGTGGAAAACTTGAGAGGAAAAATAACGGAACCGTCGACTGCACCACTGATCGACTAGTTTTACTGTAAATAAGCCTTTCCAAGTTTAAAAGGTAATTTCGGAAGAGCGCGTACACTCATCAAGCGCCACTGTGGTATTAATTGGGCACGAGTGGAATATGATGTGGAGCATGCTTTATGCAAAGATAAATAACACGTTGTAAAGTATTTGTATGATAAAACATGTGAAAGCAATAAATGCAGTATTAAGATGAAACATAAAAGACATAAAAAAAAAAAGAAAAAAAAACAAGAAGAAGTTAGTTCTTGTAATATGGGAATTGTAATAAAGTAAGTGAGGGAGTAGGGATGGGAGAGACAAGATGTAGCAGTTTTAAAAATGACTTGGAGCAAGTAAGTACGACTAGAAAAAGGAATACGCATGTTATAGCCAATTAGAGCAAAGAAGGGAAGAGAAGGAAAGGGATTTGCTTATTAATACGAGTTCAAATAAAGGGAGAATAGGGGAGGGACGTGCATGCAGCAAAAAAGGGAAATAGGAGCAGGATGTGCATGTGGAAGCAAAGAAAAGGAAGCACTTATCAGAGAAGACTGATTCATATAAATTAAATTTGCTATGGTAAGAGCCTAAATATCCCCAGCAGAGTCACCATATTGTCGTGCCCCTTTTTCTCGCGAAATAGAGTTTCGACACGTGAAAACTCTTTTAAGGAAGTATTAAAAGAGGAGAGTCGCCACCTAACGGTTTAAGGTGCGTTAGGGCACCTATTTTCATATGAATCAGGTTTGACTAGTTTGCATCACCAGAGATCGGGTAAGGGCTCGTAATTACCTTGAAGAGAAGATGTTAGGAACTCTTCTAGGTCCAAAATTGTGGGTCCTGACCGAACTTGAAATATATGAATTAGTCAGATAACCAAAGGCAGAGAAAACAAGAAATTTGAGAAGTCATATTATTAAAAGACTTTGAGTAAATACAAACGCTTGATTCAAACATAAAAAGGGAATAAGATGGGGGTCCTAAGGTTTTTAGCCTAAAGGATCACCCCATGCAACATAAATTATACTTCGTAACTCCCTCAAGATGGTGTGTTACTCGTACTATCAGCGGGTACATACTATCATCTCCTGCTACCCGATTACTATCTTTAAGTTGTTACCTAAAGCACACTAGTTCAATTATAAGTTGTGCCTTATGCGTGCACTACCCATCCCATACCTATTTTCCAGAAGGCATTGGACCTCTATTTTGGGTGGTTCTAGACTTTACTTAGGCTGCTCAAAAAATGTCAAAACCAGGAGACAATTCCAAACAAATAGGACTACACTTAAAGACAGTTAAAGGCTCAAGTTAGCCTCCGCAGTTAGACAACACATGCACGCAAACAGATTTCTACGTTAGGCATTAGACAGTTTCAGAATTGAGGAAGATTGAAGTCATTAAGCTCTATAGACATGGTTTCTATAGGATCTGATCCAAACATGCATGCAGTTTAAGATGCAGGACGCCACTTTAGACCTATGATTTTCAAACTACCAGTTTAAGAGTATCTGGTACTTCTAAGTTGTTTATTGAGATTACAGATTATAAGTTAATAAGTTTATAGGAATGATCTCTAAGTGGTTTACGCAGTAAGGGACAACACAAAACTATTGAAAATGCTCAGAATTACTCACTTTCTAATAGTGGTATGACTAAGCAATAAACAATGTTCGAAGAGTTCAACATCAACACTTTAGAGCGAGTAATAATACCCTATAGGCAGGGTTTCTAAAGATTGGCGATTGGAACCAATTTTTTTATATTTAACTCCTATAGACATGTTTTCTAGGTGAAGAATATGGTACAATAGCAAATTAAATAATTAAAATCCTATAGACATGATACCTAATGAGCATGGTGCAGTTATGCAAATCGAACGACAGTTATTGGCATTTATTTCTTATGGGCATGCTGTCTAGTGACATAGTAGTAGACATGGGAATAAATAGATCACTTATGCGTTGATATCATACATGTTGTGTGAGTGTGTGATTTCCCTAATGGCATAATTTCTAATAGTGCACATAGAAATTGGAATGACATATATAGCAGGTTGGATAGCAAATTGTCACGACCCGATTTTCCCTCCGTTGGGTATCGTGATGGCACATAGTCTTAGGGACTAGGTAATCCTAACACTTATTTAGTAACAACAATAATAATAATGGAAAACTAACAGTCTCGATATAGAAATATTTACAGAATTTACAATTTTTTCCAAAACTGGTAGTACAAGTCATAAGCTCTACAGAGTTTACTACAACTTCTTAATACAATTGTTTGGAAGTAAGTAGGAAAATAGTGTAAATACAGAATAGGAAGGTGACTCCGAAGCCTGCGAACGCAGCAACAAGTTTACCTTGAGTCTCCTCAACAAGGATCCACACAGCTACTAACGACCAATACTTTGATCTGCACAAAAATGTGCAGAAATGTAGTATGAGCACATCACAGCGGTGCCTAGTAAGTATCAAGACTAACCTTAGTGAAGTAGTGATGAGGACTAGTCCAGACACCCACTGGTCTATTAAACTGAACAAACATAAGTACGTAAATGAAAAAACATGGCAACTATCTAATGGTTACGCGAAATGGCTAACAACATAGCAACTACAATAAGGAAAAGACAGAAAAGTAATAGCGGAACACCATAATAAGACACATAAGGATGGACGGGAACACAACCCAAGTCCGAAAATCACAATACAAAAAGAGCAAATAGTAACTCAGCACTGCAATAGTTTCCATATCAGGCCTTAGCAAACAACCACAATAAATCACTCAAATCCTTCAAGTGTAAACTTTCACCCGTAAATTTTGTATCGGAAGCTTTAAGAATAAAATACTTTCCAATGGGTAACTCTTTTGAAATATATTCCCTTCAAATATAAACTTTTCAATAAATATCCTTCAAGATAATTGCTTTCCAAATATGAACTTTCCAAATAAATGTCCTTCAAGCACAGTTTCTTTCAAGATAAATGCTTTTCAAATAAATGTCTTTCAAACATAATTTATTTCAAGATAAATGCTTTTCAAATATACTTTTTAAATAAACGTCTTTCAAACATAGTTTCTTTCAAGATAAATGTTTTTCAAATATACTTTTCAAATAAATGTCTTTCAAGTATAGGTCACCCTGTGACACCTAAGCATAGAGGATCAACAACTCTGAACACTGATATATCAATAGGGTAATCGACCGGGATCCCGTAGGCTCGAATTTATTATGCAGTACAGGAGGATCTCCCGGAATACATCCGAAGTCCCAAAATAAATATGCGGTGCTGGGGGATCTCCCGGAATACGTCTGTAGTCCCAAAATAAATATGCAGTGCTGGGGATCTCTCGGAATACATCCGTAGTCCTAAAATAAATATGCAGTACATAGGGATCTCCCGAAATACATCCTTAGTCCCAATTTAAATATGCAGTACATGGGGGATCTCCTGAAATACGTCCGTAGTCCCAATTTAAATATGCAGTGAAACCAACAAAGACATCAATTATAGCGCGACAGAAAACCCGTACATCACCACAACAAGTACAAAGCAACAATGATAGTAATACAAAGTACGACGAGTAAATCAATACAAGAACTTCAATTCACAAACAAAAAGTAGAACTCGTTCACAAGGAATTATCACAGTAAAGAATGCTAAGTGTAAAGAGAACAAATTAACCAGGGAAAAACAAGACGTAGCAACGAATCCACAATATTCAAGCCAACAATAAGAAGCCAACACAAGTCAAATAATTCCAAGTAAGAACAAGTCGACTAAGATATAAATTATCTATTCCCCTTATGAGGTTGAGCAAATTATGAGGGATATTCAACCATTTAATTAATTATAGGTAGCTTATGAAAATATAGCATGATGACAGAGAGGTAAAACCTTTGGNAACAAGTCGACTAAGATATAAATGATCTAAACTCCTCATGAGGTTGAGCAATTATGAGAGATATTCAACAATTCAAATAAGGGTAAGCAACAAAAGATACTCGTAACTCCAATCAAGGCTAAACAATTATACGATGAGATAATACTAATTTCAATTGGATAGGCAGTTTATGAAAAATATAGCATGACGGTAGAAGAGGTAAAACCTTCACTTAAGTCAATTAGGAGTCAAATAGGAAATAAAGTGAATATTCAAGCAAGTAATTCTACTTTAAGCAGGTAGAGATCAAACTAGTAATTAGGAACTCAGTCTTAGCAAATACAACTTCATACACAGGAAGTATAAGGACCTAAGAACCCTAAAAGTCCAACCTTCTATACATAAGTCTGAGCACTCACTCATCACCTCGCGTACACGGACTACAATCAACATAGAAGGCTCAAATCCTAAGGGGTAATTCTCTCACACAAGGTTAGGCAAGATACTTACCTCAATGACGACAAATCAGACGAAAATCTACTCCGCAATGCCCTTGCCGCTTGACTTGGCCACAAATCGCCCCAAATCTATCCAAAATCAGTATCATATCATTAATATATGTTAAAGGAACTAATCCCACATAAAAATTATCCAATTACATCATAAATTTCGAAATTGGCCAAACCCGACCCCCGAGGCCCACGTCTCGAAATCCAACAAAAATTACAAAACTATAAACCGCATTCCCTCACGAGTCCATACATATCAAATTCTCCAAAGTCCGACCTCGTTTGACCCTTAAATTCCTCAAATTACACTCTCCGATTTCAAGCCATAATTTCCCAAATTTTCACCCCTAAATTCAACAATTTCCATGCTTAATCAACTGAAATTCATCATAGATACGAGTTTTAATTTCAAAAACCTTACCTCAACGAGCCTCCCCTTGAATACCTCTTCAAAACCCTCCAAAAGCTCCAAAAACCGGATGAAAAATGGTGAAGAATAGGCAAAATTCACGAAGGGTCCTTTATATACTTCTGCCCAGGCATTTGCGCATCTGCGACCAATAAGCGCATATGCGATCTCCGCATCTGCCGAAAAATATCCGCTTCTGCGATTTCTTATTAAATTTCGGTCTTCACACCTGCGGTCGCATAAGCGCATCTGCGGTCATCGCAGATGCGGGGACCAAACCGTACCTGTGGAACTCTGCGCACTTGTGCTCCTATTTCGCACCTGCGGTTCCCAATCCGCAGGTGCGGCCACACTAGAACAGCAACATCAACAATATTTTCCAACTTCAAACTTCCCGTTCACCATATGAAATCATCCCGAGCCCCTTGGGACCTCGATCAATTACACCAATAGTTCACATATCAATACAAGAACTTAGTCGAACCTTCGAAACACCCAAAACAACACCAAAACACCGAATTCAAGCCTAAGGATTTCTAAACTTCCAAAAATTCGCCACGATGCCGAAACCAACCAAACCACGTCTGAATGACCTGCAATTTTGAACACATGTCACAAATGATGCTACGAACCTATTCCAACTTCTGGAATTCCATTACGACCCCGATATCACATTTTCCACTACCGATCGAAAATCGCCAAATTTCCAATTTCGCCAATTCAAGCCTAAATCTACTGCGGACCTCCAAAACACATTCTAGACGCGCTTCTAAGCAAAAAAAATGACCATACAAAGCTGCTAACATCATCCATAACTCATTCCGGAGCCGTTTATACAAAAAAGTCAAATTCTGGTCAAAATTCACCGCTTAAGCTTCCAAACAACAGCCCTTCTTCCAATTCGACTCCGAATCATCCAGTAACTGAATCCAACCATGCACGCAGGTCGATATACACAATGGGGAAGCTGTTCAAGACCTTATGCCACCAAACGAAGCTTAAATTCTAAAAACGATTGACTGGGTTGTTACACAAATAGATCATATGAATCCTATAGGCATGCTTTCTACCCTTTTCATGCAAACATTAGAATATACCCATTTTCCAATTTCACTAGTACCCCAATTGTTTATTACATAATTATTATAGATCCAATAACGAATGTAATTACAAATGTTTTTAAGAAATAACAGTAGGCCCAAAGTAGGCCCAAAAGAGATATCCAGTATTGTCAGGCCTTCAACTAAACTCTTCCTTCACTAATTAGCATACCCAGATCTCAACAAGGAATTATATCCATCCGCACAGCCCCGATGCCATATGGAAACTCAAGGAAAACCAAAAAGCCACAGATTTACCATATGACCCAAACTTAAACAAACCAATGTGTAGATTCAGTAGACAGAAGGGGGACAAATATGAGTGCCAAAGATAGCTCAGGTCTTAGTAGCAAAGAGAATGGATAAAGAACCTCAAGTCTTAGTGTGTCAGAATTCACAAGGGTCTCAAATGGACCCCGAGAAGTGCTCACACTAGAAAGGTCAATAGAGAGGGTCTTAGTGGCCTTGGCTTTTAGCCGGCCAAGAGTGATAAATTCAGAATAATGTAGGTAACAAAAGAGAGTGAGAGAACTACAATTAAGGGACAAAATCTGAAGAGACATACTTGTATTTTAAAAGCAGGCATAACAAGGTTGTCTAAACACAGAACATGTTAATTAAGAGGGTCAACAAAACTTAGAAGCAGGTTCAACAATTAACAAAAAGTAACATATGGGTTGAAAACACATGGAGAGAGTTAGAGAGAAGTCAAGTTTCCTGGGATTGCAAGATTAACATACAAAAGTGATTAATACCAAACAAGTCTGAGTAGAGTACCAACTTAAAGAGTTTAAAGCCTAAGGATCCCAATTATGTTAAGTTGCCATCACAGTGTCACAGGACAGACATGCTAATAGTATCAAACATGGCAGGGAAACACAAGTTTAAATAGCTACTCCAAAGGTTTCAAACAATTACTAAAGATATAGAATTGAGAAAACAAAGACATGTTGAGTGACATAATAGCAGGGGAGCAGGCCATAGTTAATAGTGAAGGTCTTAACACAGATTATAACACATTACAAATATGAAGCATTCATTACAGAGGTTCAGAACGAAGTAGGAAAGCATACTCATGCCCATCAACAAATATGAACATTCAAGCACCAATACATTAACTAAACCAACTTAAAAGAGTCCAAATCATTCGAATTAGGCATAAACATGTCCCAGAACTGGTAGCATTATGTAAAATAAAGTGCTAGGAGAGGTTTGTATTACAAAACAAGTTAAATGCTAACAAGCTTGCACATAGAGAGTGCCCCGAAACACACTAAGTCATGAAAATTTCAGAGGTGTAAATATGCAAGACATAAACACAAAAGAATGAAATCGTAAAGCCAAGAGACTTACCAGTTAAATAGGCAACAAGAAAGGACAAATTCCACAATACTTCTGAATATCAAAGAGCAAGAATCCAGAATGTTAGTGCATCAGACTTCCCAAGGGCTTCAAATAAACCCCGGGAAGTGCTTGCACCAAGAAAAGGTTAAAAATCGAATCCCAGTGGCCTTGGCTTTCAACTGGCAAAGAATCAAAATATAGAACAAGAGAATGAGAGAACAATAGAACAATAACTCTAATTTTTAGTGAAATTTTAACGATTAAAAGGTATGTCCTAAAGGGGAATGGGGAGGGGTTTATATAGTAGTAGAAATTGAAAAAACAAATATGGAGAACAATCAATTAAGCTCAAATAAGGAAAGAGAATATCACAGTCAACTTGAAATCAGTGAAGGAGATAGAGAGTCTCAAACCCTAATTGGGTTCAATCGTCTGAAACTCGAACCAAGAGTGTAAATCGCTCTTTGTTGAGCGTATATAGACGGAATAACATCCAAGATCAAAGATTCGATCCATTTTGGTCCGATCTCGGAAGTGATGCTTGCCAAACTTAGGCAAGCACCTAAGTAACACCATGAATGAACAACCAATAGTGCGAGAATATTAATAAGGTAAGTATATCATAGGTAGATTCCATCTCCAAGTTGGAATCGGAAAGGAATTGGGTGTGACGGCTAGGGTTCGTGAAAGAGAAGGGTGTCACGACCTGATTTACCCACCGAAAGGCATCGTGACAACACCTAGTCTTTACGACTAGGTAAGCCTAATTGCGAAAACACATATTAAATTAAAGCAATAGAAATAAAGACGAAATAAGTGAGTCTACAATGAAAACATCACCACTTGGCTCATACAAAATACAACTTTTCCCCAAAACCCGGAACATCACTTCAGCCACAAGCTCTATAAAACAAGAGGGAATTTACATAAAAAGGAAATCTATCTCAATCTGGAGTGGAAGGTGACTCGAAGGACTCTGCGGACGCGGCAGAATTACCTTTCGGTCTCCTAAAAGCTGCTGCTCGGACCCCTAGCCACGATACTGAGCGCTGGTACCTGGGTCTGCACACGAAAAACATGTGCAGGAAAGGGAATGAGTACACCACAAATTGGTACCTAGTAAGTGCCAAGCCTAACCCCAATCAAGTACTGACGAGGTCAGGTTAAGGCTCTACTGGATTTTTATAGTAAAAAACAGTTTAAAATTTTGAACAGAGAGATATAATAAGCTGAGGAAAATCAGTAGAAACAATGAGCAAAAATGAAATAATAACTGGGATCCCTCGGCTCAGCACAACATATATCACAGTAATAAGTATGCAATGCAGTACAGGGGGAAAGCTCCCGGAATCTCCTCCGTAGTCCCAATTCAAATATGCAATGCAGTACAGGGGGGAAAGCTCCCAGAATCTCCTGTGAAAGCTCCCGGAATCTCGTCTGTAGTCCCAATTTAAATATGCAATGCAGTTCAAATACAAGATACAATTTTTATTTAAACAGTTCAGGAAAAGTCACAGGAAAAATATGGATAAAACTACCTAAGCATGGTACATATAGTAATAACTAGGGAAAAATTCAAGAAAAGCAGGTAGGCATGCTATTTCCTAATCTAAACTACATAGTCGATACAGGAATCAGTGAAATAGGAGTGAAATGATTTAAGTCATGGAGGAAAAATGGAGTTTTTGCAACAATGGCTCGTGTACGTACTCGTCACCTCACGCACACGACTCCCAATCAACATAAACAATATTAAAACATCCTAGGGGAAGTCCCCAACACAGATTTAGGCAAGCCACTTACCTCGACTGTGCTACTCAACTCGAAACCACGATCTTGCCACGAGTATCCAACTCCGAATGGCCCAAATCTATTCAATTCGATTGCATAATGTAAATATCACTCCAAGGAATCAAAATAGCTAATAAGTTCGAGGCTAATACACGAATTTAGGAAAATCACCCAAAAAGTCCCCCGGGCCCACGTCTCGGAAACGAGTGAAAGTTACAAATTTAGAACACCCATTCACTCACGAACTCACTCAAACAAGAATCATCGAAAACCGATGACAAAATCCTATTAAATTCTCGGATGTTCTAATTAGGGAAACTTTTCCCCTTTTGCATGATTTTTCTCGCCTAAATCCCTTAATTGCATGGAAAAAATGGCCATAGATTAATGATATACAAAGGGAATAGGGTTAGGAATAGTTACGTATGAAGCTTATCCTCAAAACTCACTCCAAATCGCCACACTCGAGCTCCAAATGATTTTAGAAGTTATGAAATTCAAGCCCTCGAATCTGATATAACTTCCCAGCGATTTTCGCACCTGCGCCCCTTGGACCGTACCTGCAAAAATTCCATCGCAGGTGCGAAAACCCACTAAAAGGCCTGGGGCCGCATGTTGGTTGATTTCCCAATGCACACGCAAGTGTACGTGGTCGACAAGTAATATAGGATT
>ML462249.1:0-14731 GCA_005239535.1 Nicotiana rustica
GGCTTAATACCCCAGATTTATTTTTGCAACGCCCGTTTAGTCTTTATAGAAGACATAGTTGAGTGTGATCAAGCATCCCTATGGAAAACTGGAATAATACCTGTGATAAGAGCGTCAGATGACTCGGCCAAAGGCCTAGTTGGGAAAGCATAACATTGGGGCTAGGCCCCACCACTCTGAACTACATCTCTTGGACAACCTCTAACTGGCTGGCCTCCACCTCCAGCAGCCTGACCTCCACCTCTAATGGCATGACCTCCACCTCTGGCTGCCTGACCCCTACCTCTAGTTGGCTGAGCGGGCAGTGGAGCAACCGGTGCCAGAATCATGGTATGAGAACTCTGCTGTGGCATGCCGCCCAACAATCTCGGACATAACCTCATGATATGACCAGCACCTCCACATCAAAACAACCATCCTGCTGTTGTGGCTGCTGAAGCTGAAGTTGACCCGAACGGGTCGGATAACCATGGTAGCTCTGAATCGGAGGCGCACTGATAGGAGCTGATGTTGCATTGTAGGCTAGCTGTCTAGAATGAGCCATATAAGGACCACGGCTTCTTGAAGCACTGTGAGATGCCTGAAGCGTTGATTGAAATAGCCTAGGAGGATGGCCTCTACCAAAAGTACCCCTGCCTCCAGATGAGGCACCACTGAAACAACCAGAATGATGAGGCCTCTTATCAGACACCGGCCCCCTCTCCTGAGCATGAACCATCTCGACCCGTTTAGCAATATCTACGGCCGTCTGGAAAGAAATATCATTTCTGGTCTCCTTGTCCATCTGTAGCGTGATAGTGAAAGTGAGCTCATCAATAAATCTCCTCACTCTCTCCCTCTCAGTAGGAAGCAAGATAATGGTATGACGAGCTAGGTCCACAAATTGAGTCTCGTACTGGGTAGCAGTCATACTGCCCTGCTGAAAACGCTCAAACTACCTGCGGTACTCCTCTCTCGGAGTGACAAAAGTAAGCAACTATACACACTTTTAAAATACAAGAGAATATTAACATTCTTTAAATAAATTATATTCCTTGTTAGCGAGCATATTTGCACCGATTATCGTGGGTAAATATTCGACCTTATACTCTACCAGTGTAGTTATCTGAATCTTACGAGCTTAATGTTAACTTATATTCAGTAGTGTAACAGTATACATAAATTAGCTATTTACGGTTTGAATTTAATCATATGAGGTTTCTTAAAACTGTATAGTGAATATAAATTTGCTTTTTTCACTAGAAGTGAATAAATTTGCATTTACCTAATACTCAGCCCGAACAAGCTACATATTTGTGACACTATCACGTATAATTCCACCAAATTAATCAATTTTTCCAGGCCATGGGAAAGTACTTGAACTTTGATTATAGGACCTTCTAGTAGATATAAAGCCATTTGATTAGGGCTTTAGCCATAATGAAATGTCCTTAATTCAGTTAATTGCAAACTGCTACAACTTCATTTTTCAAATGTAGCTAAGCCAGAAATTAAGTCAAAGACCAACCACTCCAGCCAAATTAATGTCGGCACAAGGTTTTCCATTATGATTAACTGAAACTGTGTCACATATAAAGTCGAAATATATGAAATTATCATGTTGGAAAAACAAATCGAAGTTAATCTCTTATATAATTTTCCCTTTGTTTTTTCCCCAGTATAACTCTCAAAATGAAAAAAGATAAAAGTATGGCTGATCAATATTCATAGGTTATCCCAACAAAATAAAAAAGTTGACGTCTCACAACTAGTAATCTATACAATGGGATAAGGTGAAACTTGGATATTTATTAGTAATCAATTCCCCATTTTTTAGAAAAGGTGTCAAGCCATGAAATACGATACACAGTCGTCAATAATTAACCTTACGTATTAATAATTTAGATGCGGGAGGATTACATAAACCTCTCACGAGGTTTCTACTTCTAATATATATACATCCCCTATAGTCTTTTTTTTCTTTTTTTTTCTTTTTCTGGATCATTTAAATATTTCACATACATCTATTCTTTCGTATTCTTTGAGACACAAGTATAATGTAATCCACAAATGGACAAGTTTTTCTTTGACAAACTAGCTTAATTTATGTAAAACATCTATACTTGGATGCATTGAATTTTAATCGTTTTACGCCTACCAACTTATCTAAAATATATTCCCACATAAATAATGACGGATATAATAAAATAAAACTGAATTCCTTAAATAAAATTATTATTTTTTCCCTAATCGATCCCTTTTAAAGTTTCCTTCTTTTTTACTTTTAGAAAATTTTAGTCTTATTTATTTCTGTGTTTATTTTGAATTTCCTTTTAAGGAGTATTTGAAGAAGCGGAATAGAGGAAAATTTGGATATATCTATGATCCGATAAAATATAAGAATATACTAAGTACACAAAAGAAAAACATTAGCACGTAGAGGCAGCTTTGTCCATTTGTAGGTTATAATATGATTTTGCTACTTTAAATATGAAATAATGCTGACTGTGTAGTTATTGAAACCACAAGCAATATATGTTTAATTTTTACAAGTCGAATTATCGAGAAAAGTTTGTGAGATTCTTTCTACAATATGAGAAGTTCAACACATATTAAATAAGTTTTAAATTTTTTGAAATATTAAACTATTCTCTTATCTGAACATATACATTGGAACAATAGAAGTATAAATTAACAAAATAAAATGTGGTAATAATATGACATTGATTTGCTTAATCGTGATAATAATTAATTACTTGATGGTGAAATTGTTTGTAGAAGTTGGAAAGAAAATGAAGTTAACGTCATATCTGTTTTTGCTTTAAGTATTTGATAAGCCAGCGAAGCTCTCACGCATGCATATGCTTTAAGCTAAACAAAAGAAGATCCCATCAAAACTGAAGCTTAATCAAATAACCAAAAAAAAGAAAAATTGTGTAAAATACAAAAATAACACCAATTTTGTGTTAAAAAAAAAAAATTAATGGGATGTAACAGCTCGTTTGGATGGGTGTTACGTACCGTTTCATACCGTTTCATAATGTATCGTATCGTACTGTATTGTATTGTACTGTATTGTTTGATAAATACAATATTTGGATAGATTGTGTCATTTCCCATATTTACATGATATCATGCTCCAACAATATGAAGAATAAACTTGTGCGATATTGTAAAGAAAACTTATGATACAGAGTAAAATTATTATATAAAAAGGTAGGATAAATGATAAAATAAAATTATTTAATAATAATGAAGAGTGAGATTGAGAGAAAAAGACAAGGTAACGATGCGACCACACCAAATCGGTCATTACATAAAGTGAGACATTTCGTCGTTATGTAACAACGGATTAAACGATACGATACAATAAAATTTAAATAACAATCAAAACAAACATGTATTTAAAATAACAATACGATACAATACAATGAGTAACAACCATCCAAACAAGGTGTAACAAGAAAACCAAAGGAGAAATTGTCGGGCCAAAGATCAAATTTTCCTTAAAGAATTGTGTGGGGTGAGTTGTTACTCCTGCAAAAGCCTCCATCCTCATTTTTCACTTTTTAGCAGCTTTTTAAATTTTAAATCAATTAATTAATAGCATTAGCATGTTCCTAAAATTATGCTTTTTCAGTTGAAGTAGCTTTAAAATCCTTATATAAATATAATTTACAGTAATCAAAACTAGAACGTTACGACATGAACCTACCTGATTTGGAAAAGATTATATGCAGTCGGTACATAAAATCTTCAACATGATTTTATATGACTACAATTTCTTCACCAAACTTCTAATTAACGCCCTACTTAGAAATTTGAAAATACGTGTTTTTCCTATTGGAAAATAAATTAAGTAAAATTTTATTTTCATTATAAAAGAGAACATGAACTAATTTCTTCGCTCGTTATTCCTAAGAACTTGCAACTGTTAAATCTTGTATGAATTAAAACATTAAGCCATAAAAAATATTTTATTTAGGCGAATTCTTTGTATCTATTATCACTCAAACAAATGCTAAAATTCTACGAGAATCAAGCTTCCAAGTTGATTTAGCAAAACAAGGAATAGTTTTAACTTGAGAAAATCTTTGTTCTTTATGTTAAAAATTAAACAAATATACGGAGTATTATTTATAAAAATGCAAAAGAATAAAGGGAAGATCTGGTTTGCTTCTGCCACATAAAAAGAGGTTCTCATAATCGAGTGAGATTTTAATTTTGACTAAATTAATGAAAACAAATTATAAAAATATGGAATGAGACCAAAAGAACATTTTTAAGATCCCAAGCAAAGGATATATTACTCCAAAAATTAAGTACACCCCCATTCTTTGTCATGAGTATACAAGAGTTGTATTACCCTATAAAGTGGCGACAATATCTCAACAAATAAAATCTTTTTTAAAGAAATCAAATTGTAAAGATCATTACTTCCTTTTTTATGTTACAACATTTACTCCATTTCACAACGTCATTTTTTTTAACCCCACCACCCCCCCCTGAACCCCTCCCCCAACTAGCAACTGACCACCATTACAAGAATACATATGTAATTTTTACTCCTATATCCTAAGATTATGCATATGTTATACACAGTGTGTAATTGAACCTATATTCAAAGGTGCAATTGTTTACAGATTGTCACATTGGGTCATTGACACAGTATCAACCAGAGGATAAAGTGTGTGTGTAAATGAGAAAGGGAGAGCAAGAAAGGAAATGGGGTGAGAGAAAATGAAGCAGCTGAGTTGGTTTTGACAATCACAGCTGCTAATCAGGCTTCTGGTATTCATCTTTGAGATTTCTGTGTTCTTGGGTAACTTTCTGAATTTGGTCTTGTTTTAAAGATCCAATTTTTTTTGCTTGTTTATTGAGGATCATTTGTTCCACTTTATTGGGTCAGTGTTCTTGATGTGAACACTGCTTTGTATTTTGATGTTGTAGGTACCAATGACACTTTTTAAAGCAGTTTTTGCTTCCAGATTTTGTTCTTCTGGTTTGTTTTTTTTTTTAATTCAAATCATAAAAAAGATTGATTTTTTTTTTATGTGGTTTTACTCGTGCCCATTTGATCAAAATAAGTGATTTTCATGTTGGGGTTTGTAAATCTTGTCAATTAGGAGTCTACTTATCAGAAAAAAAGAATCTTGGTAGTTAAGAGTTGATGAAAATTTCTCCATTTTTACATTTTGCTACTTGACAAGTCTTTTAATGAAGCCTTAATCAGAATTAGGGGTTGCTTAGAAGTTAGAATGTTCCCTTTCTTGTATGAATTTGATATATCTTGTCAATTGGTGAATTGCAGTTAATCTTTATGAGATATACTAGTCTAAGAAATTGATAATTCTTTCATATTTTTGAGATTTTTCTGGCTTATACCGCAGTTTGTAATCTATGAGACCTGATTCTCAGTCAGTCCTTCCTTTCCTTCTCCTGTTCAGGTTGCTTTTGATGCACATGCATTGAAACTTTTAAATTGAAAAGTAATTGGAGCTGCACCTCTGGTTTGTGCTTGGCAGACCCCAGAGGCACAGAACAGGTATTTTGCAACGATGTATTAACTTCAATGCCCATTTCACATGAATTTCATTCCTAGGCCTTGATCCTGTACACCCAAAATTGGTTGTCTGCTTTCTTCTTAGTCTGTTATTCTTTTCTCTCTTTTCCTTTAGGGGCTTGATAGTTGAGCAATTTAAGGTTTGATACTGGCCCGGGATCCATCATTTCTGTTACTGGTATAAATTCCAAGGATAAATCCAGTAGTTTTCTTGTTCTTTGCTGGAGTCATGGCAACCTTGAAACATTCGGACTCCAGGCGCAAGTACTCTTGGTGGTGGGATAGTCATATCCCCAAGAACTCAAAATGGCTTCAAGAGAATCTTACTGGTGAGTACCTCTGTACTTGCCTCTACTTTCGTTTTTGTTCTCCTTGGCCTTGCAGAAATTGCTTAGTTCTTAATATTTTTATGCCCTCATTTTTCTCGGCAGAAATAGATTTCTACTGTCCTTAATTATGTCTTCTATGTTGTCTATTTGGTGTTGTGATTTTTATTTGGATCACAAAAAAGTAACGTATATGCAAATACAGGATGGTTACAGTTACACTTGAATAGAATATGATAGGTGGACTTGATACCATCTGCTTCATGCATTTATTTTTTGAGAAGGAAAAAATATATCATCAAAGCATCAAAGAGAAACAAATATGTTTTTTTTCCACATAGTACTTACCATGGTTTTATTATATTGTGGTAAAAGGTTACATGCACGCTCAGATCATACTCTTTCAAATGCTTTGCCTTGTGTCTCGCTTTATGCCTTTACCATAAGAATCTGTACTTAACAATGTGGCCATTATGGGGGCATATGTATTTGATGTGCACATGTAGCTTATGCTTGGGACTTGGTTACGTGCAAATTTTTTGAGTTTTTCAAATTGAAAGGTTTTTCACCAGAGTATTTAGATGCGTGTTTCATTGTTCCATTGCCTTCTCTACTATAGGTTATTTTTGAACAAAATTCTGGAGTGTCTACATAGCTTATCTTTCTGCCGAAAAACAAAACTAACATTCAGGGACTTGCCTTGAATCTATGTTCTAGCTAGTTTTCATGTTACTGTCCCTCTTTCCCGAGGCCAATTTTTGTATGGTGAGGGGTGATATGGGCTGCCTTCTAAACTTGTCACAAACTAAAATCTTTTCTTTTATGTTTATTGGTAATGGCAATGGTTTGTGAAACTAAATAAGGGCTTTTCCTTTTTGATTGAATAGCCATTCTCATGATCTTTAGTAAGTAGGTAGGCAAACCTATATGTACTTAGTAGCAGTGACAGAGAAGAATGACCGATTTCATTCAACATTTGATTCACAAAATTTAAAATATCTTCATTTTGTTAAAGAGTATGAATTTCAGATATCTTTAAAAATTAGTTTTTCCTCCCAAACTTTTGCAGAATTTGTCTTTACTGTTTCCCCATAGATTGGCGCTCCAGTCTTTTCAAATCCCACTGCCTCCCTCTCTTGTATATGTTACCGTATAGTGCCAGTGCCTGTGATAGAGAACCTTGCCCTGTTATTCCCGTATAATATACATGTATCCTGTAATGGAAGTATTCATTAATACCCAACTCTTAACGGAAATATATGCAAAAACATTTCAATTGGAACCATGCTTGCTAACCTCATCTAACTACTGTATTTAACTCAACCTAGCACATTTAATATATCCATTTATTAACCAACTATATGGCATTATGTGCATATATTATGGGAGAAGGTATCTAAGCAGTTGTAAAAGCTGGTGGAATAATGCTGTGGCATTTTGTCTCCTCCCCTCACTTAACAAAAACTTCTGCTTGTTTAACAGGAAAAGTATATATTAATTCTTTATAATAGATTTTCTCATCCAATTAAACCTGTTCTATTTTCGCAGAAATGGATTCTAAAGTGAAGGCAATGATCAAGCTCATCGAAGAAGATGCTGATTCATTTGCAAGAAGGGCTGAAATGTACTACAAGAAAAGGCCTGAGCTAATGAAATTAGTCGAGGAGTTTTACAGGGCATACCGAGCATTAGCTGAAAGATACGACCATGTAACGGGCGAGCTTAAGCAGGCCCAAAAGACCATGTCAGAGGCATTTCCCAATGAAGTACCCTTTCTTCTTGAAGATTCGCCAGTGAGATTTTCCTCACAGGAGGCAGAGCCACATACTCCTGAAGGGTTGCGTCCTACTCATGCTTTGTCGGATACAGGTGACTTGAATCAGCATGCAGTGGGGTTACTGCTATCAAGGCTGCATGCTGTAAAGAAGAGTGGAGATTCTGATAAGGGAACATGTGAGTGGGGTCTAAAACAATTGTGTGAGATGCTTGGGGCTGGAGAAGAAATGCTAAAGAATTCAAAGTTCCTTGAGGGTTTGGACTGCAATTCAGAGGAAAAAGTACATAGTTTGCATTCTCAAGTATCTGAATTATCAATTGAGAATCAAAACCTCAAGGCCAAAGTTGTTGCCGAGTCAGAGCGTGCAGGTCAAGCTGAAGGGGAAATTCAAATGCTGAAAGAAGCCCTAGCTGGTGTGGAGGCGGAAAAAGAAGCTACATTCCTGCAATATCAGCAATGTCTGGAAAAGTTGTCTGCTGTAGAGAGGGATCTCAGTACTGCAAAGAAGGACTCCTTTAAGTTCAATGAACGGGCTAGTGAAGCTGGAAATGAAGTTCAGAAGTTGAGGGAATCCCTTATCAAACTGGAGGCTGAAAGAGATGCTGCTTTGAGCAAACACAAGGAGTATCTGGAACGGATATCTAGTTTGGAAGATAAGGCTTCTCAAGCACTTGAAGACACAAAAGGAGTAAATGAGCGAGCAATTAAGGCAGAAACCGAAACTCAGCATCTGAGGAATGAGATCTGTAAATTAGAGTCCGAAAAAGACCGTTGCTTTCATCAGTATAAGCAATGCCTGGAAAAGATTTCTGAACTGGAGAAAAAACTCATGGCGTCTCAGGAAGAATCCAGACGTCTTAGTGAGAAAGCTGATAGAGCTGAAAGTGAGATCAAGAAACTGAAAAGGCTGGTTATGGAGCTAACCGAGGAGAAAGAAGCCTCAGTCCGTGAGTATAAAAACTGTCTGGAGAAAATATCCAAACTTGAGCATGAACTATTTTGTGCACAAGAGGATGTAAAGCGCCTTAATGGTCAACTTTCGGCGGGCGCTGCTAGGCTTAGAAATGCTGAAGAGAAGTGTGTTCTGCTTGAGACATCAAATCAGTCATTGCACACTGAGGCAGATAGCTTGGCGAGGAAGATAACTATGAAAGATGAAGAGCTTTCTCAGAAGCAAAAGGAGCTGGAGAAACTTCAAAGTGATTTGCAATATGAGCACTTAAGACATGCCCAAATTGAAGCCACACTTTCGGCTTTGCAAAGTTTGCACTCTCAATCTCAAGAGGAGCAGAGAGCTCTAGCGTTGGAGCTCAAAAATGGCCTACAACTGTTGAAGGACATGGAAATAAGCAAAAATAGTCTGGAAGATGAACTTCGGAGAGTGAAGGATGAAAACCAAAGCTTGAGTGAACTGAAATTGTCCTCTACCATCTCTTTTGAGAATCTGGAAAATGAAATCCTTAGCCTGAGGAAGATGAAAATGAGACTTGAAGAGGAGGTTGCAGAACAAGTTGGACTTAATAACAACCTTCAGCAAGACATTTCATGTTTGAAGGAGGAAATCAAGGGCCTAAACAGGAGCTACCAGGCTTTGGTGGAGCAAGTGAAGGGTGCAGGTTTAAATCCTGAGTGTATTGAATCTTCATTAAAGAGCTTGCAGGAAGAAAGCTCAGAGCTGAGAATAATCTCTGAGAAGGACAAATTAGAGAAAGAAGTCCTTCACAAAAAGCTGGAGGATATGAATGAACTTCTGAGAAAGAAGGCTGTTTTAGAGAGTTCCCTGTCCGATGTGAATGGCGAGTTGCAGGGATCGCAGGAAAAGGTGAAAGCGCTGCAAGAGTCTTGCCAAATTCTTGATGGAGAAAAATCGACCCTCGTTGCTGAGAAATCCGCTTTGCTATCTCAGTTGCAAATTATAACTGAGAGCATGCAGAAACTCCTAGAGAAAAATGCTGTTCTTGAGAACTCTCTTTTTGGTGCAAAAGTTGAACTTGAAGGTCTCAGGGAAAAATCCAAGGGTTTAGAAGAAATCTGCCAATTGCTGAAGAATGAGAAGTCCAATCTTCTTGCTGAAAGAGGTAGCCTAGCTCTTCAGTTGGAAAGCGTTGAACGGAGACTAGAATACCTGGAATCAAGATTTACAGGATTGGAAGAAAAATATGCTTGCCTGGAGGAGGACAAAAAAGCAACTAGCTTAGAAGTAGAAGAACTGAGAGCTGCAGTTGGAATGGAGAAACAAGAAAGGGACAAATTTTCTCATCAGAGTGAGACCCGATTAATTAGTATGGAGAAGCATATTCATCTCCTACAAGAAGAAAGTAAGTGGAGGAACAAAGAATTTGAAGAGGAGCTCGACAAAGCTGTGAAAGCCCAGTGTGAAATTTTCATCCTGCAGAAATTCATACAAGACATGGAAGAAAAGAATTATACTTTGTTGGTTGAGTGTCAGAAACATGTTGAGGCGTCAAAATTGGCTGACAAGCTGATTACAGAGTTAGAGAATGAGAGCCTTGAGCAGCAGGTCGAAGCAGAGCTTTTGCTAGACGAAATCGAAAGGCTGAGACTGGGGATATATCAGGTTTTCAAGGCCCTTGACAATGAATCTTATTTTGTATCTGAAGATAAGGTCGAAAATGAACAAAGTTTTCTGAATCATATTTTGGGCAATATCGAGGATCTAAATTGTTCGCTCAGAGAATGCGAGGATGATAAGCAGCAGGTGTTGGTTGAAAACTCTGTTCTCCTAACTCTACTTGCACAGCTGAAATCAGAGGCCCTGGAACTTGAGTCGGCGAAGAAATCTGTAGAGGAGGAGTTCAATGTCATGGCGAAGAAGCTTGTCACAGTGCAGAAAGACAATCATGAACTCCTAGAGATGAATAAGAAGTTGGGACTCGAAGCGAGCAGGGGCAGTCAACTAACATCTGCACTTGATGCAGAGGTTGGGAGTCTGTCCGTCAAGCATGATCAGTTGCAGACAGCTTATCTTGAATTAAAAAAGAAATACTCTCAAGTTCTTGAGGAGAACAGAACTTTGTTGCAAACAATCACAGAGATCAGGGAGGAGAAATGGACGGTGGAGCAGGAAAATGATACTGTTTTACTCGATAGTCTAGCTCTTAGCAATCTCTCAACAGTTTTGATGAGTATTGGTAGTGAGAAAACTGCCGAGCTGAAGTCAGTTTGTGAAGATATGCACAATCTTTATGGTGTGATTAGTGACTTTGATAAGGAGATGGGCATATTGAAGGAGAAGCTGGAAATGAAGGAAACTGAAAACTTACTCCTCGAGGAATCAGTTCAAAGCCTGGAAGAGAAGCTCCATGAAGTCAGGGAATCTCACGGTCATTTGAAGTTGGAAATTTCCACTGGAAAAGAAATATTTGATAAGCAGGAAGCAGGGCTCTTGGAAGCCAAACAGAAGCTTATAACATCTGAGAATTTGAACTCAGAATTGTGTAAGACTCTCGATGCACTAAAAACTGACCGTCAAGAATCCATGCAGACAAATGAAATTCTAGAAAAGAAGATAGTTGACATATCAAATACAAATACTATTCAAAGCCAAGAAATTGAAGTCCTTCGGGAAGTGAATATGAACTTGGTAGCTGAACTGGGTAAGTTGCATGAAGAAATTGAAGAGCAACGAATGCGAGAAGAATATTTGAGTTCGGAGCTCCAAGAGAAGAACTATGAATTTGAACTATGGGAGGCAGAGGCAGCAACCTTCTATTTTGATCTCCACATCTCCTCTGTTCGCGAAGTACTACTGGAAAACAAAATGAATGAGTTGACTGAGGTGTGCGAGAGACTCGAGGATAAAAATGCTTCCAAAGATTTGGAGGTTGAACGGCTGAAAGGAAAAATTAATTCGATGCAGAGTGAAATTGGAGAACTGAAGTCACAGTTACATGCACATGCTCCTGTAATTGCTTCTCTGAAGGATGACGTTGTTTCACTTGAGCATAATGCGCTTCTCCTCATGAAAGTTAATCTGGCTGGCTCTCAGGAATCAAAGGTAATAAACTTTCTCATATGTAAGCAATTTAATTCTTTTATTCTAGTATTTACTACAGCTATCAATATATCTCTGTTTGGGTTTGAATGGAATTCTGGTCTTTCTGTGCATGACCGACCGTTGCTTTAAAACATCAAATAGTGCTTTGATTGCTCAAAGATTTCAGCCATATGTACTTGAAAATATACTTATAATGTATCTTTCCTTTACTTCTTATAATGTATTTTCAAATACATATGTACTTGAAAATATACATGTTTCTTTTAAAATTCTTGCTTGAGGATTGTAAATCTTTTATGAGCTAGTTTCAGTGAAGAGTTTCTATCATGATTTCTCGTGTCTTATGGCTAAACCATTTTTAGTTTTTCTGAGAGTCATAAGTTTATAGCCTGCAATAAGTTGTCAAAGGATATCTAGTTGAACAAACATTCCTTTAACAAATTGTATTATATTGCGGAGTTGTCTTGTGGGTACATTGAAAACTATCTTGTTTTGTAAATTTAATAAAGTGCTCCAGAATACATACATCACCAGCATTTCCCAAGCTCTCAACCCTGTTCTTAAGTTTCAGTCTGAGTATGTAGCGATGAGCGCCAACTTTTTTCTGAAATTTGTTCTTGCTGCTTGCATTTGCAGTGTGTTGAAGTTGAGGTTCATTCAGATCAATTTAGCTCCAACAAGCAAGCAGATGGTCAATCCATCATGCCAAAAGGTGTTCTAGATTTGCAGGAGTTGAGGACTAGGATTAAATCAGTTGAGAAAGTAGTGGAAGATATGAACAAGCCTATTTTGCATCTACCGTTACACATCAAGGCTGTCCGAGATAGTACTGCTAGTGAAATTGAGGTATTAAAATCTCAGCACACTCCGGATCGAGAGAAACACGAGCTTGCAGGGAGGAGGGGTCACCAGAATGAGCATGGTGATGACCATAATCGACGTAAAGCAAAACCTAAGTCCTTTGAAGTAAAAAATGGTACGCTAATGAAAGATATACCACTTGATCATGTCTCTGATAGCTCACCGGAAAGAATTAGAAGAGCTACTTCTGCGGCAGAGAGAGTGGATGATCAGATGCTTGAGCTGTGGGAAACTGCAGAAGGCAGCAGCCTCAGTCGTAGCATGAAGGATTTTAAGAAACGGGCAAATCATCCAACAGAGGGGCCTACCTCGAACAATCAATTCAGGAATTTGGATTGGAGGGGCAAACATCCACCTACAGAGTCAGAAGTGGAGAAGGAGTTGGGTGTAGACAAGTTAGAGTTATCAATGAACTCGTCTGAGGCAAATCAAGAAATGAACAAGAAGATTCTCCAGCGACTTGCTTCTGATGCAGAGAAATTGATGAGTCTTCAGATGACTGTTGATAACCTGAGAAGAAAGTTGGAGTCAAACAGAAAGGCCAGAAAGCCCAAAAATGTCGATTTTGAAACAGTTAAGGAGCAGCTACAAGAAGTTGAGGAGACGGTCGTACAGCTGGTGAATTTGAATAGCCAATTGATGAAGAGTACAGAGGAAAGTAGCTCATATTCTACAGGAAGTGCTTCAGCAGACTCGAAAGAGGGGATGAATATCCGTCAGAAGAGAGTTTCAGAACAGGCAAGAAAGGGGTCTGAGAAGATTGGACGGTTGCAGCTAGAGATTCAGAAAATTCAGTACATTTTGCTGAAACTGGACGACGAAAAGAAAAGCAAAGCTAGGAGCAGATTTTCCAGGAGCAACACAGGGATCATACTGAAGAACTTCATCCATATCGGGAGGAGGAACAGTGACAAGAAAAAGAAGGCTCATCTTTGTTGCTTTAGACCTTCCAGTAGCAGCAGCAGCAGCGGTAACAGCAACATCAGATATCGCGTCTAATGGTTCTAACCTTACTATTCTGTTGGGAGGATCATTTCTTCTGTGGCAGAGAGAAAGTGATCCTTGTTTAGTTTTAGAAGAAGAACCGTTAAGAATTAGAATGGACCTAATTCCAAAATAAGCTTGGTCATGGATACTATTTTGATTATTCAGACTTTTAACTGTAATGAATTTTAGCAGTGCTTTATGATTTGTAATTCTTATCTTTGTGAAATTCTCTAGGGTATTATCAGTCTAATATAGGTGTTGCATGGAGCCACTATGCTTCAGCTTGTTCATGTAGATTTCTGTTAAATCCTCATTATGCAAGCCTATCAACTCCGATATATGCTATCAAATTTTCCTTTTGTCAGTATGAATATAAGTTATATACATTGATAGTGTGAAAAAAACTTACAAGCATAGTTATAGGAAGTAATTAGTCTATATTTACCTATTATGTACGTGATCTCATATTGATACATCGGTTATCGCTACCTTTCTGTTAATTAATATTGTAAATATTTTTGGACAAGAATGTAAACACAAAATTATAATAAATAATATCTTAAAATCAACTATTATATGTTAACAGAATTTATTACTTCATATTGGATGTATCCAAGGATTATTCGTTTTTCTAAAGTATAACCTTTTGGCTTTTCAAATTTCTAGAAGATTTTAGATGTCTTATAGTACATCAATTTTAATAAGGAGACATATGTTTAACAAATTAAAAATAGTTTTTAAAGACAACAATTAAAATTAGTGTAGATTCAAAGATATTGTCGAAACATTAGAACAACTTTTTTGCCCTTTAAAATTCAAATTGCATTAAAGTAAAAATATAATTTCAAATGTTTGATGTTGGATTTAAGGTAGGAAATTTTTTAGTTCCTTCAACATTAATTATACGTTTAATATGGTAATTAGTAGTTTCACCTTTATTACAAGAATCTACAAGGGGACTGAAGGTTAGACGTTACCTTTGGAAAAGAAAGAGAGAGACCAAAAGCCAAGTCACTTTATAAGAGAATTCATTTCAGAGCCATAGTTCGTTTCATGAAGGCAACATTAGGAGGGTAACAAAAGGTAATGAAATCTCTTTAGATACAGAATGTAGCTTTTGGTTCTTGTACATTTTAATTTGGTAGCATGATGATGAAAAAGGATAATTCAGTGCTTATGTTTGACGTTTGTTGGACTTCCAATTTTTTTTTTTTTTTTTG
>ML462249.1:14783-33459 GCA_005239535.1 Nicotiana rustica
TTTAATTTTTTAAAAAAAAAAGTTATTTTTTCCCTCTTTTTTTTAAAATTCCCCCCCCCCCCCCCCTCTTCTCCTAACCCCTTTTAGCTTATAGTAGTTTTTTTCCCACTAGATTGCAACATTTGATGAATTGTTGTTTCACATAATATCTACATCATTTGCTCTTACTTTTATGATATTACCAAATTATTGAATTGTTTGTTATTTATTTTATTTTTACTTTAATTACCAGATCAAGATATTGTTCTGAGTTAATTATCATTGGTTTAGTAAAATTATTTATTTGCTAATCTGTGACGGCCACTTTCTTAAATCAAAATTATTTTGCACAAAAAAATTAAATAAATCCTTAATAAGAAGAATCTTAAGTTATTAAATTTGCAAAAGTTTCATATCCATTTTTTTCGGATTTTATGGAAAAGATATGGTCATGTTTCTTTTTTCTTTTCTTTTAGGGTATTACACATATTTCAATCTTTTCCTTTTCCAGTTATGTTTTCAAAGAAGTATATAGGTCATATATTTGGAGTGAAGAATTATTGTGAACGATGTAACGACCCAATTTTCCTATAGGCCGTGATGGCGCCCAACATCGCTACTAGACAATCCAACGATGAACTAGTCATGTATCCATTCTTTTTAATATTTTAGAAATAATTGATTTTTAATTATTAAATAAGTAAGAGGTAAGAAATTTAGCAAAATAAAGTGGAAACAATTATAAGAACAAGTATAGCGAAATAAATACTCAAAATCATCAAGTGTCTACTAGCATAATTCCAAGACCTAGTGTCACAAGTGTATGAGCTACTAGTAGAATATACAAAATACTAAACTACTGTCTGAAATAAAGTATACAGAAAGTAATACAAAAGAGAGACTTCGGATACTGCAGAACGGACTCGGAAGGCAACTTACCACTAAGTCCCGGAGTATCAGGAGTGCGCACCGGGATGACTACCAGATGCACCAGCCTCAGATCCTGCACGATTAGTGCAAAAGTGTAGCGTGAGTACATAAACAACATGTACCCAGTAAGTGTTCGGTCTAACCTCGAAGAAGTGCCGAGGGATCGACACTGACACTTACTATGGACCAATAATAAAATGTAGGAATTATAAACATGTAACGAAGATAGAAATAATAATAATAATAATAATAATAATAATAATAATAATAATAACAATAACACAATAACACGCAGTAAATAATTGGTTCCTTAACTGATAATAAATTCCAAGAATTTCTATAGCCAACACCTACTAATCCCAATCCAATTTCTGTCATTAAATAAATTACATTCTCTCAGGCCATGAAATAATATCAAGGGTAATTAGGCTCCGAGTATTATCACGCATGATTTATGCCGAGGTCATACGACCCGATCAAAAAATATACTATGTGCACTGCCGAGGGTCGAATGACACGAACCATAGATGCATCTATTAACCTGCCGAGACAAATGGCCCCCTCCCATGAGAGTAGAGGAGTTTACCTCGCTCGCGGAAATACTTGCGACGCGAGTGGACATGGATTCTCAAAGTTATTATATATTCCTCAATTCTTCAAAACAAATAAGAAATCTAACTTGGAAAATTTCAACCTTAAAATCCCTAATCTCAGCTCTATTTAAGACAATTATTATGCATAATAAACATAAAAATACAATCAAAGCATGATGTACATCTAAGACTATCTGAACAACTCATGAAATATAGCTATGTACGGACTCTTGTCACCTAGTGCGTATATAGCTCCCCACACAAGTAATTCACAATAACAATACACCTAAGGGGATGAGTTCCCTCTTACAAGGTTAGACAAGAGACTTACATCGTTCTCAAGCTCACTTCCGGTCCACAAATACACTTTAAATCCTCAACTCGGTGCCAAACAACCCGAAACTAGCCAAATATTTATGAATAAGTCAATATATACTCAAAAGTTCATAATTTAACTATTAGGGTAATTACCCGCCCCTAATTAGTAAATTTCTAAAATTTACCCCCGAGCCCACGTACCTGGATTCTAGAATTTTCGAAGATACGTGTTACCCA
Source organism: Nicotiana rustica (assembly GCA_005239535.1). Taxonomy (NCBI): domain Eukaryota; kingdom Viridiplantae; phylum Streptophyta; class Magnoliopsida; order Solanales; family Solanaceae; genus Nicotiana; species Nicotiana rustica. The sequence goes on from ML462249.1 coordinate 16,841, forward strand.
TAACCTCACGAACTCAAATATATAATTTTTCCTCAATTCCATAATCATTTTCGTGGTTAAATCCTATTTTTATCAAAACCTAGGTTTTTCAACTAAACCCATAATTTTTACAATTTCACATGTTAAAATCTACACATAACCTATGTATTTAACTTACATTGGATAGAAATTATTTACCTTCAATAGCTAGATGAAAACCTCTCTCTAAGATGCTCCAAAATCGCCAAGAAGTGAACTAAATGAACCAAAAATGGCCTAAGTCTCGTCTTAAATGAACTTCACTGCCCAGCGATTTCCGCTTCTGCAGAGAATTGGCCACTTCTGCAGCTTCGCATCTGTGGAAAATGCATCACAGATGCGGCTCTCCCCCAGCTGGCCTACTTCCGCATCTGCGAAAAATGGCTCGCTTCTGCGAGCCCGCGCCTGCGGCGTTCGTCCCGCACCTGCGACCCTGCCCGATTCTGCGGTTGCCTTCTTCGCACCTGCGCTTTCGCAGGTGCAGTCCCTGCCTAGCTTCTGCGATCACTGGGCAGCCCACGCTCAACCACAACTGCAGCCAAAAGCTCGTACCTGCGGCTGGCTCCTCGCAGGTGCGATTGCACTAGAAGCTTAGCTGCTTCAGCCATTTTCTCCAAGTCCAAATGAGTTCCACGCCTCGTCAAAATGTCATATGAGGCCCCCAAGGCCCCGTCCAAACATAATAACAGGTTCGTAAACGCAAGACAGACCTGCTTGACCTCTGCAAGGACGGAAAACACTAATAAAACTAAGTATCACACCCCAAACCAAATCGAATCATTTTATGAACTTCAAGTTCTTTCAACTTACTCCGAACATGCCGAATTGTACTTAAACTTCTCGAAATGACACCAAATTTTGCGTGCAAGTCTTAAATCACTATGCAGAAATATTTCCGTGCTCGGAATCCCGAACGGACCTTGATAACGCCAAAACCTACTCCAAACCAAATTTAAAGAACTTTAAAACCTTCAATGCACCAACATTCAACTTTATGCGCCGAAACACTCCCGATTCATCCAAAACCCGATCCGAACATACGCCCAAGTACAAAATCATCATACGATCCTATTGGGGTTGTCAAATCCCGATTCCAAGGTCGTTTACTAGAAATATTGATTCAAGTAAAACATAACCCTTTAAAGCCAATATTAGGGAACTATGTGTTCTGATTTCAACCTGAACCCTTCCAAATCCCGAACTAACCATCCCCGCAAGTAATAAAACGGTAAAAGCACATACAAGGAGTCTTATTTAGGGCAACTGGAATTTAGAAGGCAATACAACCGGTCGGGTCGTTACATTCTCCACCTCTTAAACAAACGTTCGTCCTCGAACGGGTCTAGAATCATACCTGGATTGCCGAATAAGTGTGCATATCAGCTCCACATTTCTTCCTCAGTCTCCTAATTTTCATCCTCGACTGGTTGACCCTTCCACTGAACTTTTAACGCATAAATCTTCTTGGACCTCAACTGGCGAACCTGCCTGTCAATAATGGCAACTGGTTCCTCCTCATAACCCGGGCTCTCATCTAACTGAACCGTGCTGAAGTGTAAAACATGCTACTTGTCGGCATGGTACCTCTAGATCATAGACACATGGAAGACCAGATGAACCCCCGATAGACCGAAAGTCAAAAAAGCTCATAAGCAACCTCCCCAACTCGTCTCAACACCTCAAATGGACCTATAAACCTAGGTCTCAACTTTCCTTCTTCCCGAACCTCATGATTCCCTTCATAGGCAAGACTTTAAAGAGAACCTTCTTGCCCACCATAAATGATAAATCACGCACCTTCTGATCCGCGTAAATCTTCTGTCTGGACTGTGCTGTGCGAAGTTTCTCCTGAATCAACTTCATATTTTCCACGCATCCTTCACTAAATCAGTACCATACAATTTAGCCTCGTTGGGCTCAAACCATCCGATGGGCGAACGCCATCGCCGACCATATAAAGACGCAAATAGAGCCATCTCGATGCTGGACTGATAACTGTTGTTGTAAGCAAACTTGGACAAAGGCAAGAATCAATCCCACTGCCCTCCAAAGTAAATCAGACATGCTCTAAGAATATCCTCCAAGATCCGCTGAAACTTCCTGTTGGTCTGCGGATGAAAGGTTGTACTGAGATCTACACGGGTCCCCAACTCACTCTGTACTGCCCTCCAGAAATGCGAAGTAAACTGAGGGCCTCTATAAGATATAATGAAAATAGGCACACCATGCAAGCGAACAATCTCCTGAATGTAAATCTGGGCCAATCTCTTTGAAGAATACGTGGTCACCACCAAAATGAAGTGTGCCGACTTGATCAACCTGTCGACAATGACCCAAATTGCATCAAACTTCCGCAAGGTCAGCGACAACCCAACTACGAAATCCATAGTAATGCACTCCCGTTTCCACTCAGATATAACCAAGTTACAGTGGGGTGTTCGATCAAAGTTTGCTTCAGCTGCTTCGAAGCTATCGAGCTTCGGTCATTCAGGCCCTGAGTGAAGGCATATACTGCCTAGTCATCGGAGACTGGTTGTAATTCCATTCGCTCCATCTGAAAGAGGTACGAACTCCCTTAACATCTCGTTCTCCCTTTGTTTAATTTTGAAGACGTCAGACTTTCTTGTAGCAACCTAGATGGCACCAGCGTGTGCCTTCACAAAAGAGTCTGTCAACATAGCAAATGAATCTATCGAGTTTGGGGTAAAGTTATGATACCACATCATGACCCTCTTCGACAGTGTTTCTCCAAATTTTTTCAATAAGACAGACTCAATTTCTTCATCCTTTAAGTAGTTCCCTTTTATACCACAAGTGTAAGTGGTAATATGTTCACTGGGGTCCGTGGTTCCATTGTATTTCGGGATATCGACATCCTGAACTTCTTTGGAATGGGCTCCGCATCCGCACTCGATAGAAATGGTCTTTGCACGAACTTCTTCGAATCTACCCCCTTCAAACTCGAAGGTGCACCCGGTATCTGATCGACAATCGAGTTATAGGTTTCTACTTTTTTGTCGTTAGCTTCTATCTTCTTTTCTCCGGATTCGATACTTTTGGCGAGGTCCTCGAGCATCTTCATAATAGCGGGGTCTGCTGCTGACCCATTGTTGCTTGATCTTTCCGGTACCTGCTCGACTCGAGGAGCTATATCCGGTGTTGCTGTGCTTGGGGTTTTTTGCTGGCTCTGTGGCTGAGCAATAGCCACTTGATGTGCTTGTAACATCTCAAAAATGACTTGTAGGCTAACATCTCTTTCTTCTCGAGTTGGATCGTTTTGCGCTTCGTGTTGGTCACCTTCGCGCACACTTCTGTTGGTATCAGAGCCTACGTCAATATAGACAGTATTGCCAGAGGCCACATTTACGGAGAGTGGTACTGGTACTACCCTAGGATTTTGTGGTGGTACACCGGTGATTGGGGCCGCTGCATTGTTCTCTCCATGGGCCTCAAGGCCATTGTCTCATGTGCATTCACTGAGTTAGACATTTTTGACTTGAAATCGAATTATTAATAATAATAATAATAATAATAATAACAATAATAATAATAATAATAATAATAATAATAATAATAATAATAATAATAATAATAATAATAACAATAACACAATAACACGCAGTAAATAATTGGTTCCTCAACTAATAATAAATTCCAAGAATTTCTATAGCCAACACCTACTAATCCCAATCCAATTTCTGTCATTAAATAAATTACATTCTCTTAGGCCATGAAATAATATCAAGGGTAATTAGGCTTCGAGTATTATCACGCACGATTTATGCCGAGGTCGTACGACCCGATCAAAAAATATACTGTGTGCACTGCCGAGGGTCGAATGACACGAACCATAGATGCATCTATTAACCTGCCGAGACAAATGGCCCCCTCCCATGAGAGTAGAAGAGTTTACCTCGCTCGCGGAAATACTTGCGACGCGAGTGGACATGGATTCTCAAAGTTATTATATATTCCTCAATTCTTCAAAACAAACAAGAAATCTAACTTGGAAAATTTCAACCTTAAAATCCCTAATCTCATCTCTATTTAAGACAATTATTATGCATAATAAACATAAAAATACAATCAAAGCATGATGTACATCTAAGACTATCTGAACAACTCATGAAATATAGCTATGTACGGACTCTTGTCACCTAGTGCGTATATAGCTCCCCACACAAGTAATTCACAATAACAATACACCTAAGGGGATGAGTTCCCTCTTACAAGGTTAGACAAGAGACTTACATCGTTCTCAAGCTCACTTCCGGTCCACAAATACACTTTAAATCCTCAACTCGGTGCCAAACAACCCGAAACTAGCCAAATATTTATGAATAAGTCAATATATACTCAAAAGTTCATAATTTAACTATTAGGGTAATTACCCACCCCTAATTGGTAAATTTCTAAAATTTACCCCCGAGCCCACGTACCTGGATTCTAGAATTTTCGAAGATACGTGTTACCCATAACCTCACAAACTCAAATATATAATTTTTCCTCAATTCCATAATCATTTTCGTGGTTAAATCCTATTTTTATCAAAACCTAGGTTTTTCAACTAAACCCATAATTTTTACAATTTCACATGTTAAAATCTACACATAACCTATGTATTTAACTTACATTGGATAGAAATTATTTACCTTCAATAGCTAGATGAAAACCTCTCTCTAAGATGCTCCAAAATCGCCAAGAAGTGAACTAAATGAACCAAAAATGGCCTAAGTCTCGTCTTAAATGAACCTCACTGCCCAGCGATTTCCGCTTCTGCAGAGAATTGGCCACTTCTGCAGCTTTGCATCTGTGGAAAATGCATCGCAGATGCGGCTCTCCCCCAGCTGGCCTACTTTCGCATCTGCGGAAAATGGCTCGCTTCTGCGAGCCCGCGCCTGCGGCGTTCGTCCCGCACTTGCGACCCTGCCTGATTCTGCGGTTGCCTTCTTCGCACCTGCGCTTTCGCAGGTGCAGTCCCTGCGTAGCTTCTGCGATCACTGGGCAGCCCACGCTCAACCACAACTGCAGCCAAAAGTTTGTACCTGCGGCTGGCTCCTTGCAGGTGCGATTGCACCAGAAGCTTAGCTGCTTCAGCCATTTTCTCCAAGTCCAAATGAGTTCCACGCCTTGTCAAAATGTCATCTGAGGCCCCCAAGGCCCCGTCCAAACATAATAACAGGTTTGTAAATGCAAGACGGACCTGCTTGACCTCTGGAAGGACGAAAAACACTAATAAAACTAAGTATCACACCCCAAACCAAATCGAATCATTTTATGAACTTCAAGTTCTTTCAACTTACTCCGAACATGCCGAATTGTACTTAAACTTCTCGAAATGACACCAAATTTTGCGTGCATGTCTTAAATCACTATGCAGAAATATTTCCGTGCTCGGAATCCCGAACGGACCTCGATAACGCCAAAACCTACTCCAAACCAAATTTAAAGAACTTTAAAACCTTTAATGCACCAGCTTTCAACTTTATGCGCCGAAACACTTCCGAGTCATCCAAAACCCAATCCGAACATACGCCCAAGTACAAAATTATCATACGATCCTATTGGGGTTGTCAAATCCCGGTTCCAAGGTCGTTTACTAGAAATATTGATTCAAGTAAAACTTAACCCTTTAAAGCCAATATTAAGGAACTATGTGTTCTGATTTCAACCTGAACCCTTCCAAATCCCGAACTAACCATCCCCGCAAGTAATAAAACGGTAAAAGCACATACAGGGAGTCTTATTTAGGGAAACTGGAATTTAGAAGGCAATACAATCGGTCGGGTCGTTACATTAAACGTTCGTCCTCGAACGGGTCTAGAATCATACCTGGATTGCTGAATAAGTGTGGATATCTGCTCCACATTTCTTCCTCAGTCTCCCAATTTGCATCCTCGACTGGTTGACCCTTCCACTGAACCTTTAACGCATAAATCTTCTTGGACCTCGACTGGCGAACCTACCTGTCAATAATGGCAACTGGTTCCTCCTCATAACCCGGGCTCTCATCTAACTGAACCGTGCTGAAGTGTAAAACATGCTACTTGTCGGCATGGTACCTCTAGAGCATAAACACATGGAAGACCAGATGAACCCCCGATAGACCGAAAGGCAAAAAAGCTCATAAGCAACCTCCCCAACTCGTCTCAACACCTCAAATGGACCTATAAACCTAGGGCTCAACTTTCCTTCTTCCCGAACCTCATGATTCCCTTCATAGGCAAGACTTTAAAGAGAACCTTCTTGCCCACCATAAATGATAAATCACGCACCTTCTGATCCGCAGAAATCTTCTGTCTGGACTGTGCTGTGCGAAGTTTCTCCTGAATCAACTTCACATTTTCCACGCATCCTTCACTAAATCAGTACCATACAACTTAGCCTCGTTGGGCTCAAACCATCCGATGGGCGAACGCCATCGCCGACCATATAAAGACGCAAATAGAGCCATCTCGATGCTGGACTGATAACTGTTGTTGTAAGAAAACTTGGACAAAGGCAAGAATCAATCCCACTGCCCTCCAAAGTAAATCAGACATGCTCTAAGCATATCCTCCAAGATCCGCTGAAACTGCCTGTTGGTCTGCGGATGAATGGTTGTACTGAGATCTATATAGGTCACCAACTCACTCTGTACTGCCCTCCAGAAATGCGAAGTAAACTGAGGGCCTCTAGAAGATATAATGAAAATAGGCACACCATGCAAGCGAACAATCTCCTGAATGTAAATCTGGGCCAATCTCTTTGAAGAATACGTGGTCACCACCGAAATGAAGTGTGCCGACTTGATCAACCCTATTGACAATGACCCAAATTGCATCAAACTTCCGCAAGGTCAGCGACAACCCAACTACGAAATCCATAGTAATGCGCTCCCGTTTCCACTCAGATATAACCATATGCTGGAGTAGGCCACCAGCCTCTGATGCTCATACTTAACCTGCTGGCAATTTAGGCACCTCACTATATACTTAATGATGTCATTCTTCATCCGCCACCACTAATAATGGTGCCTCAGGTCGCGATACATCTTCGTAGAACCTGATGAATAGAATACTGAGAACTGTGTGCCTCCGCTAGGATCCTTTTCCTTAATCCATCAACATTAGGGACACATAGACGACCTCGGAGTCGCAAAACACAATGCTCACTGATAGTAACATCCTTAGAACCACCCTGTAGTACCGTCTCTCTGAGAACCAATATGTGCGGGTCGTCGTACCGGTGAGCCTTGATCAACTCGAATAGTGAATACTGGGCGACGATGCTTGCAAGAACTCGACTGGGTGATGACACTTGCAAGAACTTGACTGGGCGATGACGCTTGCAAGAACTCGACTAGGCTCTGAAATATCCAACCTCACAAGTCTGTTAGCCAAGGACTGAATGTCCAAAGCTAATGTCCTCTCCTCTTTTGAAATGAATGCCAAATTACCCATACTCTCCCTTTTCTGCTCAAGGCATCCGACACCACATTCGCCTTGTCTGGATGATAAAGGATGGTGATATCGTAACTCAAGCCACCTACACTTCCTCAAAGTGAGGTCCCTCTTCTTGAAAAAATGCTGTAAGTTACGATGATCGGTGTAAACCTCATAGGACACCTCATAAAGATAATTCCTCAAGATCTTAAGATCATGAACTATCGTGGCCAACTCCAAAGCATGGATAGGTTAATTCTTCTCGTGGGGATTTAGCTGTCGTGAAGCATATGCAATAACTCGCCCCTCCTGTATCAATACACAACTCAAAACAATGCGTGAAGCATCGTAATACACAGTATACATACGTGAACCAGAAGGCAACACTAACACCGATACTGAAGTCAATGTGGTCTTGAGCTTCTGAAATCTCACCTCACGATCATCGAACCATCGAAACGGAGCACCCTTCTGGGCCAATCTAGTCAAAGCTGCTGTAATAGATGAGAAGCCCTCCACAAACCGACAATAATAACCTGCTAACCCCAAGAAGCTCCTGATCTCAGTCGATGTGGTAGGACTAGGCCAACTCTGAATTTCCTTGATCTACTTGGGATCTAACTTAATAACCTCGTCTGATACAACATGTCCCAAGAATGCCACAGAATCTAACCAAAACTCACACTTGGAGAACTTAGCATATAGATTCTGTTCCCGCAAGGTCTGAAGCACCACTTCAAATGTTGTTCGTGCTCCTCCATGCTCGCAGGTAGATCAAAATGTCATCAATGGAGACAATGACAAACGAGTCAATATACGGCCTGAACACCCGGTTCATCAAATCCATAAACGCCGCTGGGGCGTTAGTCAAATCGAAGGACATCACTAGAAACTCATCGTGGCAATACTTAGTCCGGAAAGCCGTCTTCGGAACATCTGATTACAAATATTTAATTGATGGTACCCTGATCTCAAGTCAATCTTAGAGAACACCCTGGCACCCTGCAACTGGTCAAACAAATCATCAATACGCGGTAATGGGTACTTATTCTTAATGGTAACTTTGTTCAACTGGCGGTAATTGATGCACATCCGCAAAGTCACACCCTTCTTATTCATGAATAAGATTGGTGCACCCCAAGGTGATACACTCGGTCTGATGAACCCCTTTGCTAGCAACTCCTCAACCCATTCTTTCAACTCCTTCAACTTTTTCAGATCCATGCGTTACGGGGGGATAGAGATAGGTTGGGTACTTAGAGTCAAAATAAATACAGAAATCGATATCACGATCTGGTGGTATGGCTGGAAGATTATATGGAAACGCATCCGAGAACTCCCAGACCACGGGCACTAAATTAATCGCTAGAGTCTCTGTGGTAGTATCCCGAACATAAGCTAGATAATCCAAACAACCTTTTTCAACCATGTTTCGAGCCTTAAAAAAAGAGATATCCCAACTATGCACTGACAGATGAACCTTCCACTCCAATATAGGCAACTCTGGCAACACCAAGGTAATAGTCTTGGCATGGCAATCAAGGATGACATGATATAGAGATAACAATCCATGCCCATGATGATCTCAGAGTTGGTCATATCAAGCAACAAAAGATCCACTCAAGTCTTATAACCACATAAAGTCACAATACAAGACCGGTAGATCCGATCCACAATAACTAAATCGCCCACTGGCCTGGACACTTATACAGGAGTACCCAAGGACTTACGAGGAACGCCCAAGAAATGAGAAAACATAGATGAAACATGTGAATATGTAGACCCTGGATCAAATAGTACGGAAGCATCCCTACCACAGATAGAGATAATACCTGTGATCACAGCATCTGAGGCCAATGCATCTGCTCTAGCCGTGAAAGCATAAAATCTAGCTAGAGCGCCAACTGACTGGCCTAAACCCGCCTGACCTCCACCTCTAGGATGACCCTTACCCACCTACCCTCCTCCGCTGGGTGGACGAACAATTGGTGTGGCAGCTGGTGCTAAAATCATAGGCTGATGACCCTGCTGTACTGCCTTGCCCCGAAGTCAGGGATCAAACCTCTTCATGTGGCCAGGATCCCCGCACTCGTAACAACCCCTCGAAATGATGGACTACTGACCTGAAGTATGACCCTGATGGCCTAAATACTCACATGAGGAACCCCGAATAGCTGGTGGGCGGTAGGAACTCTTTGGCATAACATTGAAATAGGGCCACACTGGAGCACCCCGAGAAGGCGGCGGTGCTAGATATGCGGGCTTGCTAGGTTGACCTCTCCCAAACTGACCTCTGCCCCCAAATGGAGCACCACTGAACTCTCCCGAATAATGGAACCACTTGTCACACAGAATCTTCTCTCGGCTCTGCTGATGAACACGCTCGATCCTCCGAGCTATCTTCACAACTAGCTCATAAAAAGTATCTATCTCAATCTATCGGGCCATAGTGGCATGGCTACCAGAGTGGAACCCTACAACGAACCTCCACACTCTCTCTACATTAGTAGAAAGTATCATAAGTGCATGGAGAGACAACCCAGAGAGTCTCGCCTCATAGTCGGTCACTGACATCTGACCCTGCTGGAGCTGCTCATACTGAAACCGCAACTCCTCCCTCTAAGAGAGTGGAATATACCTATCTAGAAAAATATGTGTGAACAAGTCCCAAGTACAGGGAGGAGAACCTACTGGTCTGCCGAGAAGATATGAATGCCACCACTTATGGGCCCTGCCCTCCCGCTAGAAAGTGGTAAAGTCCACCTCGTGGGACTCCAATATCCTCAAGTTGTGCAGTCTTTCCCTGCACCGATCAATAAAGTCCTGGGGATCCTCATGTTTCTCAGCTCCAAAGACAAGAGAGTGTAGCCTGGTCCATCTGTCCAATAGCTTTTGCGGCTTGTCGGTCGCACCTGTTCTGGGCTCAGGTATAGCTGCTGCAACTGGCTAGACTCCTCCCACGGGTAGTGCACCTGGGGTCTGATATATGGCAACTGCATTCCTAAGAACCTGTGCGGTAGGGGTATGTGCTCCCCCTCCCTCTTGAGATGTGGCTGGGTCTGTTGGAAATAAACCAGCCTTGAGTCATAGGATCCATGAATAGCAACATATGGCCCATGACCTCCTGGAATCCCGGTGCGGATTTGAAATCCACCGGGGCAGGATCTGCTGCAGGCACCTTGCCCTTCTCCTCAATAATAAGATTCTCTATTGGATCCGCTGGTAGCATAACTGGAGCAACTTTAGGACTTCCTCATCCTCTACCATGAGTTCGAGCCTTCCCTCGACCACTACCCGGCCTCTAGCAACAGGGGGAGCAGCTCCTCCACGGTAGGGTACATCTTTCACGTGTGTTCTCACCATCTGTGAGAGAATAAGAGAAAGATACTTAGCATAAAATCAACTTCACGATAGGAGATGAAGAAAGAGCGGTTTCCTAACACCTTATAGCCTTTCGAAGATAAGTATAGACGTCTCCACACCAATCCGCAAGACTCCATTAGGCCTACTCATAACTTGTGAGACCTATGTGAACCTAGTGCTTTGATACCATGTTGTCACAACTCAATTTCCCTATAGGCTGTGATGGTGCCCAACGTCATTGCTAGGCAAGCCCACGGTGAACTAGCCATGTATCCATTCTTTTTAATATTTTAGAAATAGTTTATTTTTAATTATTAAATAAGTAAGGTGAGAAATTTAATAAAATAAAGTGGAAACAATTATAAGAACAAGTGTGGTGAAATAAATACTCAAAATCATCAAGTGTCTACTAGAATAATTCCAAGACCTGGGTCACAAGTGTATGAGCTACTAGTAGAATACAAACCACTAAACTACTGTCTGAAATCAAGTAGAAAAAAAGTAATACAAAAGAGAGACTTTAGGTGCTGCAGAATGGACTCGGAAGGCAGTTCACCACTAAGTCTCAGAGTATCAGGAGTGCGCACCGGGATGACTACCAGATGCACCTGCCTTGGATTCGCACGGTTAGTACAAAAGTGAAGCGTGAGTACATAAACAACATGTTCCTAGTAACTATCCGGTCTAACCTCGAAGAAGTAGCGACGAGGGGTTGACATCGACACTTACTATGGGTCAATAATAAAATATAGGAATTATTAACATGTATGGAACATGGAAATAATAATAATAATAATAATAATAATAATAATAATAATAATAATAATAATAACACAATAACAAGCATTGAATAATTGGTTCCTTAACTGATAATAAATTCCAAGAATTTCTCTAGCCAACACCTACTAATTCCAATCCAATTTCTGTCATTAAATAAATTATAACCTCTCAAGCCATGAAATAATATTAAGTGTAATCAGGCTCCGAGTATTATCACGCACGATTTATGCCGAGGTCGTACGACCCGATCAGAAAATATACTGTGTGCACTGCCGAGGGTCGAATGACACAAACCATAGATGCATCTATTAACCTGCCGAGACAAATGGCCCCCTCCCATGAGAGTAGAGGAGTTTACCTCACTCGCGGAAATACTTGCGGCGCGAGTGGACATGGATTCTCAAAGTTATTATATATTCCTCAATTCTTCAAAAAAATAAGAAATCTAACTTGGAAAATTTCAACCTTACAATCCCTAATCTCAGCTCTATTTAAGACAATCATTATGCATAATAAATATAACAGTACAATCAAAGGATGATGTAAATCTAAGACTATAAGGACAACTCATGAAATATAGCTATGCACGGACTCTCGTCACCTAGTGCGTACGTAGATCCCCACACAAGTAATCGACAACAACAATACACCTAAGGGGATGAGTTCCCTCTTACAATGTTAGGCAAGAGACTTACCTCATTCTCAAGCTCACTTCCGGTCCATAGCTACGGTTTAAATACTCAACTCGGTGCCAAACAAACCAAAACTAGCCAAATATTATATAAATAAGTCAATATATACTCAAAATTTCATAATTTAACTATTAGGGAAATTACCCACCCCTAATTGGAAGATTCTTAAAATTCACCCCCGGGCCCACATGCCCAGATTCTGGAAATTTGTGAAGATAAGTGTTACCCATAACTTCACGAACTCAAATATATAATTTTCCCCCAATTCCATAACCATTTTCTTGGTTAAATCCTATTTTTATCAAAACTTAAAATTTTCAACTAAGCCCATAATTTTCACCATTTCACATGTTAAAATCTACCCATAATCTATGTATTTAACTTACATTGGATAGAAATTACTTACCTTCAACTAGATGAAAACCCCTCTCTAAGAAGCTCCAAAATCGCCCAAGAAGTGAACTAAATGAACCAAAAATGGCCTAAGTCCTGTATTAAATGAACCTCACTACCCAGTGGTTTCCGCTTCTACGGAGAATTGGCCGCTTCAATGGCTACGCATCTGTGGAAAATGCATCACAAATGCGGTTCTTCCTCAGCTGGCCTACTTCCACATCTGTGGAAAATGGCTCGCTTCTACGAGCCCGACCTGCGGCGTTCGTGCCGCACATGTGACCCTGCCCGCTTCTGCGGTTGCCTTCTTCGCACCTGCGCTTTCATAGGTGCGGTCCCTGCTCCACTTTTGTGATCACTGGGCAGCCCAAGCCAGACCGCATCTGCGGTCAAAAGCTGCGGCTGGCTCCTCGCAGGTGCGATTGCACCAAAAGCTCAGTTGCTTTAGCCATTTTCTCCAAGTCCAAACGAGTTCCGTGCATTGTCCGAATGGCATCTACGGTCCCCGAGGCCCCGTACAAACATACCAACAGGTTTGTAAACATAAGATAGACCTGCTCGACCTCTCAAAATACAGAAAACAACAATAAAACTAAGAATCACACCCCAAACCAAATCGAATCAACTTATGAACTTCAAGTTTTTCCAACTTACTCTAATCGCGCCGAATCATACTTGAACTACTCGGAATGGCACAAAATATTTTTTGCAAGTCTTAAAACACTATACAGAACTATTCCCAGGCTCAGAATCCAGAACGAACCTCGATAACGCCAGAACATACTATGATGACTTGAAAGATCATATTATGTGTTAGAACCCAATTCTGTGCTTTTAAGCTTCAAACACCTTATTTGATCATTCCTTGATTTGCGTGCACAGTCTAGGCGTATTTTCGGAAAGCTGTTATGTTAAAAATTAAGAAAAACAAAATTTTTTGCCTAAAAACTTCATTTGAGTTGACTTTGGTCAACATTTTTATTAAACGGATCGGGATTCATATTTTGATGGTCTTGGTGGGTCCGTACCGTGATTTGGGACTTGGACGTATGCCCGAAATCAAATTCAGAAGTCCCTAGCCCGAGATATCGGACTTTGTCGAAATTTGGAAGTTAAAGGTTTAATGTATTTGACATGTTTGACCAAAGCTTGAGTTTTTGGAAAACAAGTCCGTATTTTGGTTTTGGAACCTGGTATAGGTCCAATACTATATTTATTGACTTGTCTGTAAAATTTGATGAAAAATGGAGTTGGTTTGACGTGATTTAGACGTCCGATTGTGATAATAGAAGTTTCAAAGTTTTCTTGAAAATTTCATTTGATTTGGTGTTCAATTCGTAGTTCTAGGTGTTATTTTGGCGATTTGATCGTGCGATCAAGTCTGTATGATATTTTTAGACTTGTGCGCATAGTTGTTTTGGAGCCCCGAGGGTTCGGGTGAGTTTCGGATAGGCTACAGAGTAATTTGAACTTAGAAAATTATAGTATTTGCATCAGACCTTCAGATTTTGCATTTGTGAGATCTGGCTCGCAAATGCGAGCCTCGCATTTATGATGGACCATCGCATTTGCGAGCAGTGGGTTAGGGGGTGGACCTTTGCATTTGTCAGCAGGTAAAGCATGAACATCAGAGACCTGGTGTTTTGCCTCAGAAGATAGAGATTCCTGAGTGGAAGTGGGAGCGTATCACTATGGATTTTACTTTTGGACACCCACGGACTCAGAGGAAGTTCGATGCCGTTTAGGTCATTGTGGACAGACTGACTAAGTCAACGCATTTCAATCCTGTGGCAGTTACCTATTCTTCGAAGCGGTTGGTAGATATTTATATCTGTGAGATCGTTCGTCTTCACAGTGTGCACATGTCTATCATTTCTGATCGAGGTATGTAGTTCACCTCACACTGCTGGAGGGCAGTACGTTGTGAGTTGGGTATGCGGGTTGAGTTGAGCACATCATTTCATCCTCATACGGACGGATAGTCCGAGCGCACTATTCTGATATTAGAAGATATGCTCCGCGCATGTGTTATAGACTTTGGAGGATCGTGAGATCAGTTATTGCCCCTTGCAGAGTTCGCCTGCAATACCAATTACCAGTCGAGCATTCAGATGGCTCCTTATGAGGCATTATACGGTAGGCGGTGCCGGTCACCAGTTGGGTGGTTTGAGCCGGGGTAGGCTCGGTTGTTGGGTACATATCTTGTATATGATACCTTGGATAAGGTCAAGACTATTCAAGATCGACTTCACACAGCTCAGTCCCGGCAGAAGAGTTATGCCGACCGTAGGGTTCGTGACGTTGCATTCATGGTCGGGAAGAGAGTATTTCTCGAGGTATCACCCATGAAGGGTATCATGAGGTTCGGAAAAGAAGGGCAAGATGAGCCCTATGTATATCAGACCTTTTGAGATTCTTGAGAGAGTGGGAGAGGTGGCTTACAGGCTTGCGTTGCCACCGGGGTTATCAACAGTTCATCCAGTGTTCCATGTTTCCGTGCTCCGGAAGTATCACGATGATCCGTTCCATGTATTAGATTTCAGCTCTGTCCAGCTGGACACATATTTGACTTACGAGGAGGAGCCGATGGCCATTTTAGCCCGACACGTTCGTCAGTTGAGGTCGAAGAGTTATCCTTCAATTCGAGTGCAGTGGAGAGGTCAGCCCATCGAGGCAGCTACCGTGGAGTACGAGTCGGACATGAGGAGTAGATATCCCCACCTTTTCACCAGTTCAGGTACTTTTCTATGTCCATTCGAGGACAAACAATATTTGTTTTAGAGGTGGAGAATGTGATGACCCGAAAGGTCATCTTATGTGTTAGAACCCAATTCTGCGCTTTTAAGCTTCAAAAACCTCATTTTATCCTTCCTTGATTTGCGTGCGCAGTCCGGGCGTGTCTCCGAAAAGCTGTTATGTTAAAAATTGAGAAAAATAAGAATGTTTTCTTAAAACCTTATTGGAGTTGACTTCGGTCAATATTTTTAGTAAACGGACCTGGATTCATTTTTTGACAGTCCGGGTGGGTCCGTATCGTGATTTGGGACTTGGGCGTATGCCTAGAATCGAAATCGGAAGTCCCCTAGCCCGAGGTATCGGAATTTGTCAAAATTTGAAAGTTAAAGGCTTAATGAATTTGACATGTTTAACCAAAGCTTGACTTTTTGGATAACGGGTCCGTATTTTGGTTTCGGAACTCGGTATAGGTCCAATACCATATTTATGACTTGTCTGTGAAATTTGATGAAAAACGGAGTTGGTTTGACGTGATTCGGACGTCCGATTGTGAAAATAGAAGTTTTAAAGTTTTCTTGAAAATTTCACTTGATTTGGTATTCAATTCGTAGTTCTAGGTGTTATTTTGGCAATTTGATTGCGCGAGCAAGCTGTATGATATTTTTAGACTTGTGTGCATAGTCGGTTTGGAGCCCAGAGGGCTCGGGTGAGCTTAGGATAGGCTACAAAGTGAATTGAACTTAGAAAATCATAGCTGGTGCATCAAACCTGCATATTTTGCTTTTGTGAGGTCTGGCTCGCAAATGCGAGCCTCGAATTTGCGAAGAGACCATCGCATTTGCGAGCAGTGGGCTGGGGGATGGACCTTCACATTTGCAGAGTTTTGGTTGCATTTGCGATCCTCACTTGTTTGCATTTGCGATGACTGCAGGCCTAAGGCATTTTCCTATTTGCGAAGAAATTGTCGTATTTGCGGATTTGCATTTGCGAACCCCAGGTCGCAAATGCGATACCTGCAGCTGAATGAAAGATGACTTAGACTGATATTTTTGATTCATTCTTCAAATTTTCAAACCTAGAAACACAAGAGGTGATTTTTTAGGATCTTTTCTTCCTTAAATCATTGGTAAGTGATTTTAAACTAATTTCTTTCAATCTTTCACTACTTTTCCTAAGATTTCAACCTAAAATCTAAAGTTTTCATGGTGGAATT